>BQNB010147874.1:3607-16381 GCA_026074375.1 Tanacetum coccineum
GCCGGCCCAAGTTTGGGAGCCCAACTACCAACCCATTTTGATACGACGTCGTATCAAATGGGATTTGATTATAAGTATAATATGCCAATCATATTTTTACTTTACATATTTTTTAATAAGCGAAGGTTTCAATTATTAACAAGAAAATGTTTTTACCGACTATGTTCTAATTTGAGATTACTAAATATGTGTATCTAGAGAAAAGAACAACGAAATGTTTTGTTTGAGAATAAAATTTTACAACAAAATTCCTCCTTTTCCACTCAACGATTTAGCGTTTGTATTAAATGTAGCAACATTTATAAAATAGAGTACATATCAATCTTTCGATTTTGTTTGCCTACTAACAAATTTTAAACTGATTAGAAAGTTTTCAACATTAAAAGACAATATTTTTATTGGTTGACATTGTAATAATCTAACATTAATAATTTTTTAAATATTCTCTTTAAGTAAACAATACATTTGAAACTTAATTTATTAATATCTTACTCATACACTCCATGAGATATAACATATATAAACAGCAACAATGATACTCAATTACCCATGCTGATAGAGGTGGAATATATAAAGATATTAAGATAAAGATTCATACTCATATCTAAAGGTAAAAAGACTATTAAGATATGTGTGAAACATTAAATAATACTACAAGAACATACAGATAAGTTTGAACTAACTTGAATTATAATAGATCTCATACACGCTACGCAATTGTTGTGTGACGTTTTAAATCTATAACAACAAAATGAAACACCTTTGAGGATTAGAATATCATTCATTGGGAAGTTGGCTCAGTTTGAAACACCTTTGAACTAGACATTAGAAAATTTCATTACTTCTATATAACAAAGTATATTAATCTTTTTTACGCACTAGAGCCATCTACTCACAAATGATGACATGTTATATACATCGTATAAATCTTTTGAAATATCAATAGCTTCCCTTTCAACATGTTCCGAGACACGATTTTTTCTTATTTTTTCTTTTATTGATTCATATAGCTTTCTTTCTTTCATTTCGAGAATAAAACACACGACTACCTTAAAACTACCATATGTAGACTCGTGGGCCGTGCTTTTGGACGGCCAAAAGAATTACCTAGTGTTACCATGTAAGGCTATATATAGGCTATTATATGAATAAATGTACCCTTCTTTTGTAGTATATCACTTACTGATATATATCAATGAGTTTGAGTGAGTTGAGTGTGGATTGTGCCATCTATTTTCTACATGTTTCTCCGTATCCAGATTCATTCTTTATCAATGTTGGCGACTCTTTACAAGTAATGTTATAAGTTAATAATTAGACACGTTATAATTTATAAACGTATATGTTTTAACTTTCAATGCATATATGATGTTGCACGAGTTTATATATATAAACATTGGTCTTCTTTTTGAAGCCTAGGATAAAAAACGTAAAAAAGAGGTTACTTGAATATGTGTAGATTCTCTATATCAGCATCTATGTTTACGAATAAATGTTGGCTATCTAAACAAGTTGTGTTTTTGTGTTGCAATGATTAAAACGCAAAATGTACTTGAAAGAAAACAATTTGGAGGTTAAACTTTCTGGTGGGTTTGCAACGCACGGGTGTCGTCAAGCAGATATTGCTACAAAAATGAGGCTGAAAACTAACCTTTCAAAGTGATTATATGATGATTATTGGAATTAAAATTACGCATGACCTCCTAAGACATAACACATAAATTGTACAACACTTACATAACTTTAGTACAATTTATATGAAGTTGCAACCATAAGAAATATAAAAAGAGTATAACAATCAGATTTTTCATCGAGAATCAACCCGGTGCAACGCACGGGTGTCGTCAAGCCTCGTTAAAGGATAGATATGACTCAAGCCCGATGTATAGGTAAGATAAGGTTAAAGAGTTGATCTATAAATAATGACAAATAATAAAGTTATAATTACGGGTTTTCATAATGATGACTGACTATCTCTTTATCTACTCAAATATCTTACACCTGAGATGATTATTAGGGCTGAGTTTAGGAAGAAATAACAATTTTCTTAATCATAAACACAACTAAATCTTTAAATAATGAGCTTGATATTGTCGCAAACATAATATTTAGCTGATATATGTTTTTATAACAACTTGTGAGTTGTGCATATATAAACATGTCGTGATAATGAAACCATGTTATCGTTAAAAAAACATGTTTCAACAATTCACCATCTGACATGTGTTTATGTTAGGCAATGAAAACCCTCATAAGAAGTGTTATATTATTGATATGTATTTAAAGTGCAATATAGAACATAATAGAGTTTACTCTAACGGACCCAACCCACATTCGGGCTTGGGCCGTTATATGCTCTAATACTTCCTCGCAATCCGAGCAACGAAATCGCGAAAGCTCGGATTGGATGAGAAAGTTAAATAAACATTAAACAATAAATTTTGTGTTGATGAAGACCTTCGACAGCAAGGGAGACAAATCTTCATCTGCAGCGGCAAAAGCAAAACAAATCGATAGAAACAAAATCAGTAAAGTAAATAATTAATTTTGATGATATCCGACAGCAAGCGGAGTTTAATCTTCATCATGCAGTAACAACAAAAAGAAAAGAAACAAAAATAAAGCAAAACATAATTTTTTTGTTGAAAACAGATAAAAGATGGCGGCTAGGGTTTGACGGGATGACATAAAAGTGACGACTCAACTTAGCCACCTAAGTTTGAGAATCAGACTCGCTCCAATACTATTTAGACAATGAAAACCCCCGTGAAAGGTGTTGTATTATTGATATATATTTACAGTGCAACATATAACATACTAAAAACCCTAATTGACCCAACTCACATTCGGGCTTAGAATGTTATATCCTCTAATCGTCTAAACATGAGATTTAAATACTGTAATTATTTCTCTTTTAAAGTTCCAATATGAAATTAAGAAATATGAAACACATTTTTTTTATTTGAATACGCTATACAAAAGTTATAGAAATACCGCAATAATTCATAAACAAGCATATAACCCGCGCATTCGGCGGGCTTCATTTTTTGGCGAATTTTATTAGTCTCAGAATATAGGGAGTATCTTTCGTTCCAACAATTTTCCTTTCAACAATTCCAAACTTGCACCACCACCTGTTGAGATGTCACTCAGTAGATGAATACTTAAGATTTTCTTGAATAAAAGCAATCTCTTAAATGCCAATACAAAAACAAAAAACCAAAAACGGTGACACAACTTCTGTTGTTCATATATATTCGTCAAAGTCGTAGTACATGTGTTTGCTGCATCCTGTATGACAAATCTAATACTATACTACCTCCATCCTGCATGTAAAATTTCAAATTCCAGTCTCTTTTCCTAGGCCGCCTTAGTATTCATAGCCTGCACAAAGAAACATAAATAATACCGTAATTACATCTTCAACAAAAGTGAAATACAAATCATTACAACGTTGCCATTGACACTTGTATTCTTTTCAATCAAATTAATATGATAACTCAAAACCTTATATTGACATCAAACTGCCATGTAAATATCTTTAAACTTGGCTTAGAATGATTTTGACAATGTGAGGGTTATCATTATGTATGTATCATAGCTGTACAAAATCTTTTAATATATCTAGGTTGATATAATGGTAGGAATGCCTACTGATATACACAGTACTTGTATAATATGTATGTAAACATACCCTTAAAAACATTTATACACAAATCATGAGATTTTTTCTAAAGCAATGAGTTTTATGGTTTTGCATTTGAAATATTATGTTGCAAATATGTTAGCTCGATGATGGACATGAAGGTGCCAGTCATAACTTAAATTTCGCCTTTTAAGTATATAAACTATAAAGAATCAGTATTTGAACGACTGTTAAGCCAAAATGTGCAGTTCCATGAGAATAAGAAGAAATTATCGTTTTCACATGAAGCATTTTTTAACGTGTTACGGTGTTAGAAAACTGATATTCTAATGATTGCTGCAAGTATATATGCAGATTGTGTTCTACGGAGTATAATAAAGTGTACTTATTTTAGAGCAAAGCTATATAGAATCATAATGATAAGCAACTCTTTATAATAAAATAGGCAGATTATGTCATATGATACAGATTAATAACAGAATACATGGTGAAAGTTAGTAACTTCTCAAAATTTAGTAATACTTCACGACTCAAAATAATGAAATGCAAGTAAAAGGTTGGCGACAAAAATTGTTACATTACCTGTACATAGCGAGATGAAGAAGGGTGCCACGCAAGCCAACTACTATAGAATCAGCTGCCATTACCGTTGTTCCTGTAACCAATGTTAAACCGATTATTCTCTAATCACGAACTCAGTGGAGATTATCCATAATGCTTCACTACAAAAAAAGCTTACCAAGGGAGATGCTCGGTCACAATCGAGAAAAGGTGGGTGCAAAGTAACTGCTCCATGAACATAACGACATTAAGACGACGCACATGTTTCATAATTAAATCCCTGCATAAAAAGTTAAAGACATGCATATTAAGGAAACATTCTACTAAAAAAAAGACGAAACATAAGTCAAAGATAAATGTTAAGTTCTAGGATATACCATAGGGAGCTCGAGGTCTTCACGGTCTTTATCGTCTCATGCTGGAAAGTAATGGTCGACCATATTGTGAGTAACAAACTTAAGCTTTGAAGGTCCCTACTAAACATAAGAAAAGAAAAAAAAATAAAGTGTCAGTAGATCATGTAAAAATGGTAAACATCTATTTGTTTATTTAAGCATGTGTCGATTCCAGTTAGCTTAAAGGTTAACGGGGCAACTGAGTACAAAGTTGCACAATATTTTTTGTTATCTTTATAGTAATCTATATTTTCTTCAACATAATGAACAAAATGTGTTTCAGATAAGCCAAACCCAAAAGTTCTGTTTCAACATACCACAAATTGGATTATCTTTAATTTAAGTTGCAACCTGGGTATCTGTCATTGCTTTTGCCTTTTTATCCCAAGGATTCCATACGGCCAAACACACAACAATAAACGAAAAAAGTCAGCAAATGATCCACATTTGACACATTAAGTCAAACACAATATACTTGATGAATAAGTTATGAGCAATCAATCTTACCAACATCTGAGAGGCCTTCCGAGTTCCGATCTTATCACATATGTCCGCTTCCTTTCATAATCAAGTACAGCAACAATATTAGGAGACCCAAGATACACACGCTCAAACTGAAAATCACACAGAACCAACATGAACGTTATTCAAATTGCCATTAAAATGCAACTGAAATGAGAAGTTACTAACAGTTGAGATTTACCTCTGCTTCAAAGGTAATGGCGTCCCCTTGTTGAGTAAACCATTCTTTATTACTAAGGTTGTCCAAGTAGTCCATTGTTTCAAGCCCTTTAACCCTCACTTCATTGTCATATAATATCACATTATAGTCAAATTCAGTTGTGCATTTTTACAGAGCCAATATTGAAAAGTTATGGTTATAAAAGTTGAATACTTTATTGATACATGATGTCAGAAATTGATAGATAAGAGTGAAAAGCAAATGAGAAGCAAAAAGGTTTGCAATTAATGTTCTTGACTGTGGACGTTAAGGTCAGGTTTCCATTCAATCCAAGGCAGACTCTAAAACGAAGCTCAAAGCTGAAAAAAGGGATCTCAATCAACCACATGTACCAATAATCTTTGAGGTTTTATCTTACTTGCAGGTGGCAGCTGCCTAACACAGATAATTCATATTCTGCTTCAACCGCCAATGAACTGCATACTAATAAGTACACGCCAATTAATGCTGAGAAGTTGAAGGCTGCAGCTGTTGGATTATCACAAAGTAGGTTTTCATTTGATGCATTTATAACTGAGTCATCTTCTATTCATTAGTCTCTTTCAATTAAAAGATACACATCTCCTTTTGAGATCAAATCGGTTACCAAGGCTCAATGGCTCATCAGTTTGAATGTTACATGTAGTATGTATAATAGTTGTTTGAGAATGAAAGCCTATGGTAGGCAACTTCTAATAGAGTGAACGCTTACTTGATTTGCTGGGACCGTTTGATATGTCGTTGAAGTTGGCATGTGAGCTTCATTACTATCATCAGCTTTCTATGACAGACAAATATGATCATTGTTATATTACACGAACATATAGGAAGAAATTAGAGTGAAATTATAAAGTGTTACCATTAACTTTGTGCTGTAAACATATATACATTCGACAAAGTGATGTGTGATCTCATCAGAATCATCCACCGCCTCTCATTACTACTATGTTGTTGAGTACTAAAAAATCACGGATTAGCAACCAAGAAAATACGCATACCTGTTCAACTTTTGAGATATTTACCAACAACCGCATTATCAGGTACTCCATTGTTGATGTTGGTAAAACTCACTGGTAGGAAGTACTGAATTTAACGTATGCAAGCTTGCAGAAGGTGCCTTGTTGAAAGCACATTTCATTGGAAGTAATGTAAGGGAACCACATCTCAGGTGCTTAAACTTCTTGTGCAACATTCTTGCCCTCCTCCTTTACCTTCAACATGTATCAAACATCATGAGACTCGGTACAGTAATAACAAAACATAAAATTATACTATATTACATCATAATTAAATAAGAGGTTATATTTTTTAGTAATACCCACTTTTTTCAGCTTACTTTCTACACTTAAGTTACACTTTTATCAACTTACTTTCTACACTTAAGTTACGAAAAAAATGAAGCTACCAATATACACTCAAAAATGTATTGAAAGCAGTATATATCATTTAGCTTAATCACTTTTTTTTGGTTATGAACTTATAATTATAATCCTAAATCAAGCCATACAAATTGAACCATACCCAAATGAACATATGTTCTTTTTCGAGGTACCCACCATAACAGCAGCTATGCTCTTGTAGTCTCAGCTACCATCTGCAGTCACCACCAATATTAGTGTCACTGTACTTCTAAATTCTAATAGCAGCAACTCTGACAAAATTTGCCTATTTACTTATTGTAAACTATAGCAAGCAAATAAGCAAAGAAACTAACCCAATTTAGTAGTCCGTAAATCCGCCTAATTTAAACCCTAAACATAAAATCCACATAAAAACCCAAATCAGCATAAATCAAATCAGATAGCAAAAAATTACTTACATATCTTTATGCCAAACTAATTACAATCACATAAAATCAACTGAAACTCAAAACTTAAAATTATAAATTTGGGAAAATTAATACTAACCTTCTTCAAATAAACTTAATAATGATAACACATCTTAGAATTACTTCCCTTTTCATTCTCGTCAGCCTTCATAGATTTACTAAATTTGAGAGGTGTTGGGATAATATTCTCAACCTCTCTTTTCTGTATCTCTCTCATGCTATCTAGAATGATCGGTGTGTGGGTGGAATAAAAAGAAAAGAAAAGAGAAAGGGGCCGAGTGATTTGGGCGGGAAGAATTAGCCCACCAAGAGAAGGGATCACAGACAAAACGAATATATTTATAACAAGACTGCTGTTTGCATGATGTTGCGTCTTATTTATCTAACCAAAAGCTACTGTCTTGTTTGGTTGTCACCAGTAACGGGAATCAAAGCTGATGAAGAGGTAAGGTATTTTTATCATCGAAAATATCTTGCAAATGACATGCTCTGGACCACTATATACATGCTGATAAGCTTTACACTTTACTAGACAATTGATCGATTGATAGAGAGAGCAAAATTTTCAAAGAGCAATTCAGGAACAGGGACGAGGCCAGGTTTGTTACTTGTGTGTGTGTGTACATGTCTAGTCTTAGATTAAACCATGTGGTGTACCTGCAGGTGGTTGACACACTTGCGGAGATCCAAGAACGACATGATGCAGTAATAGAGGTAGAAAGGAAAATACTTGAGTTGCAACAGGTATGGCTAGGTAGTTTTGTACAGCATGAACATAATTCACATTAGTCATCGAACAAATTTGTGTTCTAAATGGGTCTATGTATTAGATCACTTGCAATTTCCGACTACACACTATATGGGTAATATATGTTTTCTTGCAGATATTTATGGATTTAGCTATATTAGTCGATGCTCAAGGGGAAATGTTAGACAGCATTGAGACACATGTAAGTCTTTCCAAACAAAAGGGTCCAAATCAAAACATAGAAGTGATTAAAATTTACAACCATAAACATGAAAATATATTTATTTAAAGTTTAACTTTCCATGTCTTTTTGGTTGGCTCTCTTTATATCGTTTATGACTTGTGAATGATACACATAGGTGTCGAGTGCTCTAGATCATGTTCAAAGTACAAAGCTCTTCAGAACGTGAAGAAGCTACAAAAGAAATCAAGAAAATGGATTTGTTGGACTGTTATAATTTTGCTCATTGTCATAGCAATAGTTCTTGTTGAAGTAGATTGGTTGGCAAAGCTTGCTATTTTGATAGGATCATTGTATAAACCTTATTCTTCTACAATAGTTTACTGTAGCATTTATATCATCTTAATAATAGATAGCCTGTGTACTTTCAGATAAACTTGCCCTTAAAAGATTTTTGGATAAAACACAAATGAAATAAAAAAAAAAGAAAGTGAGGAGAAAAAAAAACGTAGAGAATTACGAGATCACACATCGAATCACTGAAAACATTGCACACGACTTGTAAAAACAGGTGTTTAAGACTGCTTATTATACTAATTTACTTATAAAGTGCTTATTTAGAGTGTGTTTGGGATCGAAGATAAGCAGTTTTAGTGTTTGGATACAACTCCTTTTTCCTAATTTTACTCCAAGATAAGCACTTAAAATAAGCAAAAATAGTATAGCCGGAATCCCCAAACACCCCATACTTTCCATTCGTGCAAGAAGAATATCTAACCCAGACTCTCAAAACACAATAAATGCACTAAAATAAAGAAGATAAGCACTTAAATCAGCCATTTGGTCAGCTATATAAACCATATTAGCTACAAAATTATCATGTTATAATTAATATATTTACAACGAATAAAGAAATATAACAATCATACCACTAGAATTAAACATCAACCTCTAATTCAATGGAACCCAAAGAGCTTCGACGGAGCCATAACTCATACATAACCATATAAAAAGCATCATAATCAACAGGAATAACATGCCAACGGAAATGTTTTCTAACCTCGAGTACGTTTTTGTGCAACTTCATATACTCATCTGTGCTTATACTCGTCAGTATCCTTTGTAAAAATGGGATGTCTAACGTGGCAACATTTTTCCAGTTTATTACGTCAGCAAATGGGAGATCATAGTAGTTTGCAATGATAACAGGGACGCAGCCATGATGTAATGCATCCCATACGAGCTTGTTAACTACAAAACCCTTTGACATGAAGACAAAAATGCTGTTTTTGAGTGCCTACTTCATAAGGGGTGTTTGACACTACCTGAATGCACAATATTACTGGTCATTTCGCCATGTTTCAATAAGCTTTTGGCGAACAGGAGAGTTGATTGCCCCTGCAAAAAAGGCTAGTGTGTTCCTGCAAAAACAAATAAAATATACAAATAAAGATAAAATTGGTAACAAATAGCGTAAGAACCTATCATTTTATAGTTGTTCAAAGAAAAGAGGGAAAATTTGAATTTTAAGGTCAAACAATTATAACCCACAAAGATTTTGTTAAAACTTTCTTATCCATTTGTTTGACTTCAAAAGTCAACCTCGATATGTTTTTTGAACAATATACGGAAAAAAGATACTACCTTTCTGATGATGTAATGTTTGGGGGGTCGTCTTGTACCCGAGGCCAAATTTGTGGCAAGGATGCATCTTTATGAGGAACATACGCAGATAGAAAATAGTTTGAAGAACACACAACTTGAATGGCATTAAGTTTAATTTTCTCTTGCTTTCTTAATTGCAATCCTACTGATTGAATGGCAAGAAACATAGAAATGGTCAGCGCGACCAGTGCGATTCCAGTAAGGGTATTTATGACTGACGTTAAAAATGTAATCTTTGATAAAGTCTTGGATACCCTCGATTCCTACCCGTGGATCGTGTCTTAATCTTGCAATTGAAAAGGGCAGGTAGAAAAGATCTGCTTTTGAAGGATCGTTGGTTAAGAAATGACTGTTATTGAGCGTTTTCTTGAAGAAACTTTCACCTGCATAGTTGCCCTCTGGTTCAAATTTCACTGGCAGTAGGATATTGGCGAATGGGTCATTTTTGCTATGAGTGTACATGTAAATCTTGAAAGTTTTGTTCATTTTGATGTAGTCTTCCATAAACATGTCGTGATCATGGAAGATAGTCTCCTTTTCAGCACTTTTTCCTGGATAACCCAATAATCACAGCAACTTTAAGATAAAAAAAACCAGAATATTAAAATATAAATCAAGAACGACACGGAGAAAGTTAGGGAGGTATTTCATATTTGACATTGCGTTTTTGAGAGTCATGAACTGATTACTGTGTATTCAAATCACAGATAACCATTTAGATATCGTATTATTAATGATGAATATTTGATTATTTGCAGGTCAGATAATCAGTTACCATAGTATCTAACTATTTTGTTCTTTGTTATGGCATATCACGTACTCGCTTTCAAAACGCAATGCCAAGCACCTTCTGAACTCCTAAATTCCAATCAATCATTCATTTGAGTAACTATTTATCAATCATTCATGCAATGACAAGGTTTTGCATGATGATATTACTGTTGCTTCTCATAAGTGGGTTTCATTGGTGCCTAAAAAGGTAAACTTTTTTGCTTGGCGGTTAAGCCTTGATCGCCTTCCAACGAGGACAGAATTAGTTGATAGAGGTGTGGATTTAGACTCAGTTCTTTGTCCTATGTGTGCTGAAGTTCCAGAGGACATTGATCATATATTTTCTTCGTGTCGTTTCATCGTTCCGGTGTGGAAAAAGGTTCTTGATTGGTGGCGGATCAAGAACCCTGTTCCGAATGGTGTTGTGAATGCGTTAAGCTCTGCTAATTTCCACATTGGAGATCCTAAGGTTAATAAGGCCTTCTTTGCTATTAGGCTAGTTATGCTTTGGTGTATTTGGAAATGGCGAAACAAGGTTGTTCATGCTCGGTCCGAGGATCGCTCTTCTATTCTTAATTCTGATATTGCGAAGGAGGTGCAAGTCCTTTCCCACCTATGGATTCAGAATCGAAGCCGGGAAGCAGTAGTTTCGTGGGAGGCTTGGAAGATCAATCCTTATTTAGCTCCAATGGGTGACTAGTCCTTGGTTTTTTCTCTTTTTTTCTTATTGTTGTTGTTTTTGGCTCTTGTGTCTCTGCCTTAGAGGCCCGTTTTTGGTGCTGCTCTCCTCTATTTTGAGGTTAGAGCTTTTAATAAATTTGCCTTTCAAAAAAAAAATAGTAGCAACTAACAACACAAAAAAAAAATCTATATGAAATCCTAATTCCTTTTACTAGCAGATCAGTGTACAATTTGTTTTACAAAGTCAAAGATTCAAAAGTGTCTCCATTGTTTAATCGTGGGAACATATTAACATTAATAATAGGACAAACAATCTACATGCTAGGCCAATTATAATAATGTAGTACTAAAGTACTTATTAATCCGTTTTCTACTAAAGTACATATTAAACATAAGAAAACTATGCTTAAACTACCACCAAGCAAGGTGGCCTAGCGGCCGGGCTGTCTTAATGTCCTCACAAGATGTCTCAGGTTGACCACGGAAAGGGTCGAAAAAGGTCACTGGCCTGACGATTAGGCCGCATACAAATGAGTGAAAAGAAAAGACTTTGGCCTCTCGGTAAATAACAAAAATCTTTGTCCCTTTATTAGTAAAGTACTTATAAAACATAAATTATTAAGGGGGTGTTTTTTTTTGCTATAATCTCATAAGCTCGCATTTTGTGGCTTATTTTGAAACTTTTCGGCTGATATAAGTTCATTATGACATATATAAACCGAAAAGTTTCAAAATAAAAGTGAGCTTATGGAACATAAGCCTAAAGCAAAATAAGTCATAAGCCGGCTATATTAGCGGAAACAAACACGCCCTAAAAACTATGCTTATTTTTTAAGTAATAAATTTCTTAATACCATTTAAATTTCTTAACATATGATCACAAACTCACAAAAAGACAAAAACATCATACCCTTTTCACTTGTCACCACTTCCCCGTCACCACCACCACCAAACTCAAAGTCAAACCCACCACTCCCTTCCCGTTGACTTTCCTTAAACTCTCTTAAATCCTCAAAATTATACAAAACCTCATCTGGGTATCTACCAAAACGATTTAAGTGATGTGGGTTTTGGTTAAAAATATATGAAGTTGAATATACATAAAATAAAATGAATAAACAAGATGTTAAAGCTAATGCTGATGGAATAAAGAATAAACTTTTTAATGAGTCGGTTGGGGAGGAGGAGAGTAGGAAAAACAAACGTGCCATTTCTACAAAACTGAGTCGAGTTTTGTGAAGTGTTTATGCTGGCACAATTCGTTGTGAGTCATAGCGTTTGGTGTGTCACAATTTTCAAACTTTTGGTACAAATTAGAACGGCAATTTTAGTTGTTAGTATGGCTGTAAACGAACTGAACGTTTAGTGAACATTTCATGAATCGTTCGGTAAAAAGTTCGTTTATATTCGTTTATTTAGTAAATGAACGAACATGAACAACATTTTACGTTCGTTTAGTTAAATGAACGAACACAAAAGTCTTGTTCGTTCATTGTTCATGAACGTCCGATTATTCGTTCGTTTATGATCGAATATATGTTTATATTCGTTTATCGTATCTTTTTATTATATAGTTT
>BQNB010147877.1:0-16380 GCA_026074375.1 Tanacetum coccineum
GTTCATTTTTTAATCAATTCAAGGAATACTTTTATTATTTTTGAAATATAACAAGGTTTTGTTACCCGCGCTTCGCTGCGGTGCGTTTTGTATTGTCCTTATATGCTACGATGGTTTGATAGATGATGTTTGGTTGCAGTGAGATAAGTCGTGCCGAGGCTAATAAAGTTGCGAAACACCTTCAAAAATAAGTAGAAATAACACATGTACTATAAATTAAGATTCTACATGTGAGTTAATGCAACAATATCTTGCTCAAAAAAAATGTAACAATAGCAGTTTCAATATACACATACTTAATTTGTACAACATTCACTGCCCCAAAGACGTGTCAACTAAACCATCTGCAACAGACTAACGAACGACTAGAGTAGGACCTGAAGCTACACTACCCGCACTGTCAAATCATCATAGTGCTCTTTAACACCTCAATTTCATGATTCTCTTTTACTCAAAACATTAGTAAAATTAGTGGCTAATGATAAAAATCCAAAGTTGTGCTATGAAGTCTTTAAACCAAAAAGATTTAAACTGGTACTGTAAAGGTATTTTCACCACACATATTTCGTCCAAAAAAAGCTTTAAATATCCTAAGATTTTACAGACTAAAAATAGATCCATATTGGAGCCGAGAAAAACTACTACTTTTTGGTGGCTGAATTTCCACATGATTTCCCCATGTACCATAGATCCATAGTTGACAGCTTCTATGCACATCTACTTGACTATCCATCAGCTTCAATACACATCTGCATGACCATCCATAGTTGCTACAACAGCTTCAATGCACACCTACTTGACTACATATGCACAAAATCAAACGCATAATTATATATGTATGATGATGTTGCAAAAAAGTATTATGATCATCTTTGAACCAAAACAACAAATCTAACTAAGAAGCTGTATACATGTTGTGGTTCTTTTAAATGGCAAGTATTTCCAGATATGAAGAGGTGCATCAACTATGAAACATCTTACTCATTCATGTTCTTAAACATACATGGATACAGATAAGTGATACCTATAATCTAATACTGGTCCAACAAAACTTAAATAAGCACATTGAAGACTTGTTTGCAATCACCTACTTTATGGCCTAAAAAATGAAGATGTGAATTGCCGAAAAAAAGAGATACTTTTATGAAGGTGTAACATATTTTTACTTAGAAAGCAACATACCTTACATGTGTTTCTCAAGCACAATTATTCCACTTCTTGTATGTTGGGTCAAATTGATGCAGTTTCTCACCTTTCCTATAATAAACATAAATAAGAGAATTAAGAGTTGAGGCTATCACTGAAATTATAAGAAAGAATAGTATATTTTAGAATGCAAATAAAGTTCTATTTATATAGTTATTTTATAGTCAATGCAGACTTGGAAGGTAACGATAATTGCTGTGGGGTTTTCTAGTTGGTTTAGCATCCAACTGCCTAGTACCCTACCCACTTCGAGCCCCCTATTTTAGCTCACACCTCAATTCACTCACACCCATTTTAGCCCCAAAACAGACGCATTTAACCCCCACTTCAGCCCCCAAACACACTCATTTCAGCACATTGAATCACCCCAATAAATATACAACGTGAAGCAACGAATTAAGCACACACCCCAATTCATCTCCCATCTCAGCACCCAAATGCACCCGTCTCAACCCCCATTTCAACTCCTAATCCCACACCCATTTCAGCCCCCATAATGAGTTGTTTCGGGTCCCACTTCAGCCCAATAAACGCACCCATTTTAGCTATGTCACCTAATGAATAGATTGAGATAAGGGCGTGGCACAATATATTTTATTAGCATTCTAATAGTTCTATATGTCGACGCAAGATTATATAAAAAAAAATTGTTGCATTTGTTTAAGTTAAGTATGTATTTAGGCACGCGAAAATTGGTACAGAGCATGTTCTTTACATCTATAATAAGAAATTATGATAAGAAACTAAAAGGCGCATTTCATATGAATACATATAGTCCAACTCTCTAATTGCCAAAATAAAGTGACTTCTAAATCGAATATTAAGTCTTTATAATCTTTTATTACTTTTACCTAAGTTTAAGGCTTACGGATTTTCTTCCTTTTTAGTGTATGATTAGATTTTTAACTCGCACCTCAAAATACGATGACAACTTTGCACACACAATTTATTTAACTCTTAATCTATATATACACTTATCACATACTGTTAACCACTAATAATTGCTTGTGGTGTGGTGTGGTGGAGATAATTCAGGGTGTTTGGGTCTTCTTTCCCTAGAATATTATTAACTTTATAAAGTTATAAAGGGGTGGTGATGGTAGGTACATATAACGTTTTGGACCCATTGCCAACATCGCTTCTGTCTTTTGTATTGGGGGAATATGTCAATTATTGAATTCCAAAAAACGTAAGATATAT
Organism: Tanacetum coccineum; assembly: GCA_026074375.1. Classification (NCBI taxonomy): domain Eukaryota; kingdom Viridiplantae; phylum Streptophyta; class Magnoliopsida; order Asterales; family Asteraceae; genus Tanacetum; species Tanacetum coccineum. The sequence continues at coordinate 2,407 of BQNB010147877.1, forward strand.
CAGTATGCTCATTAAGTCGAGACCATTAACGTTGACTCAAACACAAGTACATAAAGGATGTCAGCTGAAAGTGAAATAACTAAAGGTCATTTAAATATCGATACCAAGCACATCTTTTGACCGTGTGCGTACATGGTCGTCTATTCCAATAACTTGAAACAAAATCGGTGTGGCATTGTTCCACTAGAACTTATATCTCGTTTAACACTTCCTATGGTCAGGTGTCTAATCAATATATACGAGAAAACCTATCTCATCAAAAAATTTAATTTACTTAAAACATAGCCGTAACAGAACCATTTAAGCGATCTATAATTGTTTCAAGTGTAGACAATGTAAATATACATGAGTATAACAAAAACTTTTTAAGTATTAACGTTGGAATTGTAATCTATTAGTCTAGGCAAATACTTCACTAAATTTCATTTATTAAACAGAAGATATTTGATATGCAATGAAATACCAAATGGTGGTGACAATACGTTAACCGTTTTAATTTACCAAAACGATAAACGTTAAACATGAGATTTTTTTTTATTTGGGAATAAACTAAACTTTCTTTGATGATGGTAAGATCGTCAGCATAAGATCCATTAATTGAGTGTTTGAATGTGTTGGAGTTGTGGCTAAGATGCGCAAAGGGGCTGAGCAATTGGGTAAATTTCATAAGTTTTATTAATTGTCGTTGGCGTATGGGTCAAAGTGGGTCCAGGCTGCGGTTTTGCCATACATGATGTCAGCTATTTGACCTTTTTGATCTTATCTTTTATTACAATATATTAGATGTTACATTATTAAGTATTTGTTGTCAAGAAAGCTTAAAGTGCTATCGGCAAGTAAAGCTGGAGTTGCTCGTATATTCCTTCAGCAAATTGTAGTCACAAATGTAAAATTTGAGAAGATGTGTATAACTACCATGCTGTGAAAACGGGGCAAAGGACACCGATACAGAGAAAGATGATAAGAATCGATCAGAAAGATGGATTTTGATTACATTAAACTTTATATTATTCTTAATGTTGTTCCCACTGAATCTAAAATATAACGCCATACACGGATCCAGCGAAAGACGATATTTTGGGATTCAATATAGACTCATATTCAACTTTATCATCGTGATCAAAACACTTTATGGTTTAAGAACATTTAATTTAACAGCATTTTGAAGAATCGTCTCATCAATAGAAATGGGTAAAAAGAATGGAATTTCGAGAACTAAGCCCAAACTTTTACATCAAAACCACGAATAAAATTATGGGGTGGGTGTTTGTTTTGGGCCTGATTAAGCATATTCCATAATAAAGAAACTTTATATAAGCCGTAAAGATTAATAATAATACAGACCCAAAATGTGAATCTTACCATCACATAAGCCACAAAAACTAATATATTGAGCATAAGCTTGCATATTACAGGCCGAAAACAAAACACTCCCTTAAAAAGGGTCATTTTTAACCTGATCATTCCATTTTCTACAGCAATAAGCTAATGTCACGGTTATCATTTAACTTTAGAAGAGAAAGTTAGATCTTCTATAATCAATAGAGATACTATTTAAAATAAAACAATAAATGTTTAATAACAGCATGACTCTTTTTTAAGTCTAAAGAACACACTATCACTTTCCCGTTCTTAACCTCGAAATTATTATAGATGCTCCTATCTTTTTAAAACCAAATTATGACGCGCCATAAAACACACATTTGTATTAGATGGCAAGCTTACTCAGATCGCATCCCGTGCTTCTATACAAATGTTTTTATAAACACAAAGGATAAGGGGTTTGTTGTGTTGCTCTTTCAAATGAATCGGTCTTAATTTTTTCATGAGCAAGTCAGCGTTAAACGGCGAACCTATTCCAAATAAGTAACAAAATAGATGAACTAAAATTAGTTCCAGCCTACACTCTGAAATCTATAAAAAAAAAGAAAACTGCATACATAACTGAGGTCCCAGAAAGTGTACCACTTGCACTCCCTTGCTCACCAAACACTGATATACTCGTACACGTATGTCCACAAACAGCCCAGGTCCATTCTCCTTCGTATCCAATATCGCATTCACCCTGAAACAACCATCGGAAAACCATTACTCATTAGTGCTAAACTGCTAACTAAAAGGATAAGTAAACTAAAATTACCTGTTAGTCGAATAATTCCTTTGCATTTCATCACTTTTACATAGGAATAAATATAAGGAGGTAACGAAATCTCATTATACTCAATACTAATACAATAGAACAAAAACATAAAATTATAAAGTGAATCAACTATCCTAAAATTATAAAGTCAAACAACGAATTTACCTCTTGGATTCGTGACACTCAATTTACATCTTGGAATTAAAAATCAACTGCCACATCCACTAAATGAGTTTGTGAGTAGCAAGCAGTTATTAAAATAATATGGAAAGTAATAAAATAAAAGTACTGTTCATTTAAGAGAAACCAAGTCAACAAATGTAATAGATTAGAATAGTTATGCCTTCTCAAACATCATGATCATCGGTAACTGTTACTCCATATTATTGAGAAGTTTAATGGTAAAAGTAATCTTTTATATAATAAAAGAATTATATCATTTCAAAGTTTTTTTTATATTTGATCTTATTAAAAAAATTGAACCAATCAGACCGTTTGATTTTGACACGTAAGCAAAATCGTGCGATCTGATTGATTAAAAAAAATCAAAATTGAATCAAATTTAGTCAAAACTAAAATTTTGGTGGAGAAAAAAGATAACACATAAAAATATACGTGTTAGTTTTTGAAAACAAAATACTTAAAACTGATGGGATAGGATAATAAATACAAATCTTAGTGTTGAATTTTAAATTACATAAAGTATAGAGTTAGGTGCAAAATTTATAATTTTTCATATTTTTTAATAACTTTAAAAATATAAACAAATAAGCCTTTATACTTTATATCTTTTAGACTTTATACTTTAAAAATACAACATATATATATATCTAGGTTTTTCTAAAAAATCCTCCATAATCGGAACTGGTGATTAGCTTACCATAATGATTAATTCTAACATTTTAATTAAATCAACCATTCCATGTTTAACACTTTCTATAATTCTGATAACAAAACATGTGGTCATCACAAAACATGTGGTCAAGAGAGTGTGTTTTAGAGGTGGCAAAATGGGCGGATTGGGCTGCTTTTATACATTAAAAATACACATAAGGGCGAATTTAAAGCGGTTTGTTTCATTTTACTATAGGGCTAATGACTTAAAAAGTCATCTAACTGAAGAAACTTCTTAATTATACCCGTGTGGCTTGTTAAAAATAAAACATACTCTGAATCTACCCATCACAATACATTTAACCGTGTCCTCACTTCTCTGGTAGTTAATTCATGGTTGCAAACATAGCTATGCTGATGCAAATTGTTTATCTGCCTTTGTTGATGTTAGACTTTTCTTTTGTGGATTTAATTTGTCGTTGAAAAACATTAGAGTAAATCAAAGAATGGAACTATAAATGGACACTACACTCTATTTAGGGTAGAGATCCACTACATATTTGTACTTTATATATCTAAAATTATAATGTTCCTACTTCGTGAAACCAGGAAATGAAATTACTGGCAGAAGTTGACAAACCAGGCAGCCTTATTGACAACTACGTGACTCAACTGAGTTTTGCGCTCTCACGCAAAGCAGCAAGTCTTGTGAGCCTCCAAGCTCGCCTTGCCAGATTCCAGCACCGACTCAAAGAGCAGGAAATACTCAGTCGTAAGAGAGTACCGCGTTAATACAAACAAGATACAGTTGCCTTGTAAGCTCACCTTTTCCTTGCTGACTTGATCTTTTATTGCTTTGACCTGGGCGGGCCAGAATTGGTAAGGTTGGGTTGGCCTTAATTGGCGAGTCCTATATGAGTACAAAAAATTTGGACGACTTTCAAATTAATAGTTAAGCTAAACTTTTTTTTTTGCTGGACCTGTCAAAGATACCCGCAATCAACCCATTCATAAGTTAAATAGGTCAATATTGCCACCTTTACTTTTGACTTGTGTTTCTTAACTCATGCAACAATTTTTTCATTTTGTGGTGGTTGCAGAAATGAGTGCACAACCGACAGATGGTGATGTGGAGATTTGATTTGGTTAGTTTGAGTGTGGGTAAGAAAACGACATGTGTTTGGATTTGAATGGTGTTGTGGGGGAATTTGGATTGTACAAGAAGATAGTGAAAGTGGAAAAGAAAGAGAAAACAGAAGGTATCTATAAAAACTACTCGTGCTGGTGGTTGTTCTTTTTTATGTGTAACGGTGAATTACAGCTTCCAACATAGAACTCAACTGATTCCACTTTCACTACTAGACTTTTATTATTGTTTCATTATATATATAAAAGGAAATCTGCATCAGAAAGAATGCGATTCACAGACATCAACCAGCGGATTCCATGTCCCTGTGTACCTTCATGTCCACGAAAAATACAAAATTTGGACTCATACTCGCAATTTACGAAATCTAGGTTGTGTTACAATACAAATTACTTAAACCAAATGAAAATTATAACTTAATGATATTGCTAAATGCTACTTCCAACTTCTGAGTAAATTTTAAGCTAATATTTCTGAAGATAGATCACATTGAAGTTTATTCGAGTAAGGGGTGTTTGTTTTGGCTTATATGTGGGCTTATGAGCTTATTTCATTTCGGCTTATATAACAGAAGCCCTAATTTTATGGCTTATTTTGAGACTTGTCGGCTTATATAAGTTTATAATATCATAATAAACTCATATAAGCCCACAAGTCTCGAAATAAGCTGGAAAATTGAGGCTTATGTTATATAAGCCGAAATCAAATAAGCTCATAAGCCCAATGTGATCTATCTTCAGAAATATTAGCTTAAAATTTACTCAGAAGTTGGAAGTAGCATTCAGCAATATCATTAAGTTATAATTTTCATTTGGTCTAAGGTACCTTATGCTCTAAGGGATACTTAGTATGATTGTTTGCATGAAAATTACTCATTCAATCGATTTTTGTGGCTGTCATTAGTAAAACCGAAAACATTTTTTTTCTTGTAAGATAACTCTATTAAGTTTATATACCATCTGAAAAAGATTCAATAATTGAAAATGACTTAACCTTCCAAATATGAAAACATGGTACTCTTTAGTACACGTAAATTGTTATTCATCTTGTATACGTAATTGTGGGTCTCATGGCTATATCTGCAAGTAATGGACTAATGGACACCAAATGCTTCGTTTTTGTAATTGTGGGTCTCATCTAAATTTAATCACATCAAGTAAATGTAACAGTTGATCAAATCGTCTGTTCACTTCACACGATACAGCGCAAAATGAACATGGTGACAGTAAACCGACTTAAACGGGTAGCATACACACATGTTATCGGCATTGGTGTTTAAAACTTATCCGAAAGAGTACTGGTCTGGTTAATGTCAATGAACAATAAACATGATCGGGTAAGTTTCAATCCAAGATGATATTTTGGAAACGCTAACATAATGCTTATCTATTAAGAAACTAAAATAGATTGACAAAGATGATACTGTGACTAGAAAGTTTTAATCCATAACGAAGCGTTAACAAGTCTAAAGGACTAGTAAAGATGATATTTTGACAAGAAAGTTTTACTCAGGTGGGCGTAAACAACCCCCTGGAAGAAGGAATTTGAACTTTTCTGCGTTTTCAATCAAGTAAGTTGGTAGATGAACAGCTGAAGCCGAACGAGGCACTGATCCCATCTTCCCGATCAAGTCCTTAAAATTAAATTCTTCGGGTAACATGTCATAAAGATCATCACCGTTACAAATCTTTTCCTGGATTTTCTTATGATCCAAGTGCTCTTTGCTTTTGACACGGTCTGCATGGCTATATGCCTTCATTTTGTCCACAAATTCACTCAAATGCTTAAAACAGAAACTGCAATGCCATCCTGCATCAGCAAGAACAAGTTCTGTTTGGCGTCCATGCATGTAACGAGTATTCTGATGGTATACATGGCTTGTAGCCTTCCACGTTGGGTCCGTTGGAAACTCAAACGAATACAAATACTTTTTCATATCAAGATGCAGAATTGGTGGCAACCCGTCACACCATTGAAGTAGCTTAATAGTATTTCTACTAGGAATCTCATCAGTGTCCGCTACAATTAAAATATCCCCATCAGAAATACCTGAACTCCTAACCAAATCATTCATTGACACTCGATGGTGTGCCTCTACAGAAAACGGTTTTACACGCTGTCCTTTAGGTGCTAATTTACCAGGAAGAAAACCATAAACAATTTTTTCCTCAACAAAGGAAAAACGCTCACGGTTTTCAGCAAAAGTAAGAGCCTTTGGGAGACCCGTAAAAGTAGCATTTGATTCAAGAATGATAAATTTGGTGACATACGGATCAAGTTCACCCCATCTAACTTCAAGTAAGTCCAACTCGTTGCTGAATATGATTGCATCAAACACTCTACGTGGTTTAGACCGTAAGGTCCATCCATGGAGTTTACAGATCGTGCTCATAGAAGCGTTTTCTGCATAATAGTGAGGCACGTACTGTAATGGACGAGGTGGTGTGTCCCATATCGGCCTCAAGAAGTATGTGATCTTTTCATAGTGGTTAAAGATCATTGTAAAACATAATGGTAAAAGTATCAAGATTACCAAGCATCTAAATCCAGGAAGACGTCGTCTTGAGACAACCAGTCCTCTTGAAGCCATACGCGCAATGATCAAGATTAGCAGCAACTAGCAGCGTAACTTGAATCTTTCATGCTTTCTGTAATCTGCATAGCAAAAAAATAATACTCTTATGAACAAGTGCTTAAGTTTAAACAGTTTTGTCAATATGTATAATCGTTCACAAAGATGCAGATGTATCAAACTAAACTCAAATTTACACTTACAAAGGTAAGTTAACAATTCTGGCTATTTTGTTCTTAAGCATGGAAATTACCCATTTGCTAAACTAACCCAAATTGCAAATGAAAAAGATTCTTTTTTCTTTGGTATTATTAACTTATTTGACCAATTAAACAAACAAACCTTGGGATTACAGAAGGCATTTTGTCTGATATTAAACAATAACTTTTAGCAATATCTCAAGTAAACACTATACAACAAGTATCAACATGCATACTTTCAAGTGCTTATGTTTTCTAAAATAAGCAGATAAGCAACTTTTAGAAGTGTTTGAGAGTGCTTATCTGCTTAAAACAACGCGATAAGCAAAAAAGTACTTAAATAAGCAATCCCAAACACCCCATAATGGTGTAACTTAACCACTCACAAAAAGTGCCCCCGATATGACGAGAGAGTGTTAATTAAGGATTGCTTAATTTCGAGTGCTTATTCTTTCCACAGTGAGCGGATAATAAATAATCTATAGTAGAATGACACGAGTCACACGACAAACATTGGGCATGTAAATAAGCACATGAACTCCAAACACTAAAAAAAGGTAAAATCGCAATCACAATAAGTGTCCGGGTACATAAATAATTACACTAGTACACAAACCATTTCTCATACATCGTGTTCACTTCATAAATTTAATGTAAAAACATCAACAAACCATCATGGCCAGGGACGGATCTATTTGTTAAATATGGGGGGCAAGTGCCCCCCATGGCTCGTCGAAAAAGTCAAAAATTTAGTGTAATTTTGACCTTTTTTCGAAAGTGCCCCCCACTCGAGATTCAAATTGCCCCCCACTCACGTATTAAAACCCAAATTCAACACTTTAAAATCTTATAAATCCTTATCTCTAACTAAAAATACTTGATTTATCATTTCGATCTTAGTTTTTTCTTCCACATTTTGTTGCCATTGCCAAAAAAAAAAAAAATTGCCCCCCACAAGCGATATTCCTGGGTCCGTCACTGATGATGGCGTTCTATGAACACAAAAAACAATAGGGGGGTGTTTGTTTCGGATTATATAGCGGGCTTATGGCTTATTTAGTTTCCGGCTTATGTTTTCATACAGTGCGGAGCCAGGATCTTGGCATATAGGGGGCAAAAAAATTTTCTCCGAAAACAGCTCCAAAAACCGCAGCTTTTTAGTAGGTTGTTTAGCAATTTTTAACAGTTTTTTAACAGCTTTTAGCAATTTCTTAGGTACATAAATAATTACACTAGTACACAAACCATTTCTCATACAACGTGTTCGCTTCATAAATTTAATGTAAAAACATCAACAAACCATCATGGCGTTCTATGAACACAAAAAACAATAGGGGGGTGTTTGTTTCGGATTATATAGCGGGCTTATGGCTTATTTAGTTTTCGGCTTATGTTTCATAAGCTCACTTTTTGTAGCTTATTTAGCTTATCATAATAAACTTATAAAAGCCGAAAAGTTTCAAAAAAGGTAAGCTTATGAAACATAAGCCGAAAACCACATAAGCTATAAGCCCGTTATAAAAGCAGAAACAAACAACTAAAAAACTAAACAACATATATCAACAAAACAATACAATGTACCTATGAATCCTAAACAAAAACATATAAAAAAACCATGATCATGAAATGAAACACAAATACCTTAACAATGATCATCAGCTTTATATTCAAAAACCCAATTTGGTTAAAATATTTACGTTACATATGTTGTGTTTATATACAGACAGATCATGGGACAAAAACAACAAAAATATTGTGCAACCAGGTAACGAATAAAAAGCTGCCACGTGTTGGTTAATTAGCTTGTGACTGTACGATTGGTGGGGTTTATAGTTGTTACTGTGGGGGTGAGAAGTAGAGAATGTTTTGTTGGATGAAAATGTGAGTATTATGTGAATTTATTACACATGGAAAATTGAATTTTTATTCCTTTTTTTGGTAATAGAAATTGATTAGTCTTTTTCATTTATTACATGGATTAAGTTTAGAGAAATATTAACAACAGCTTGTCGTAATATTTTTTTTATTACAATACAACCTATCAATAATTTTAATTGGATGATAATCTCGAAAAAATTAGAGAGAATTTTGGAATGAGTGAATACACCATTAATACTTGATTGTGATTGGTTGAATTTTATCTTAACAACAACCTTTAGGGTTGTCATTGGCAAAACCCTTAGGGTTGTCATTTGCAAAACCCTTAGGGTTGTGAGCAAAACCAACCGAAAACCGAACCGAACCGACAAACCGAGCCAAGCTGAACCGACCGAAACCGAACCGACTATTTTCGGTTAGCTTTTCGGTTTCGGTTTCGGTTTTGTCGGTTCGGTTCGGTCCGGATTTAAAAGAAGAAAAATACGCCTAAATTATCTATTCGGTTCGGCTTTTGTTGGTTCGGTTCGGCTTCGGTTTTTCTTGGTAAAATTCGATTCGGTTTCGGTTCATGTTTTTCCTCAAACTTGGTTTTCGGTTCGGTTTTGAACCGATGCTCACCCTTACTTGGGAGGTGGAACTTAAACTGATAAGGAAAAATGTTGCGGTTGTTATTGAATGTAAAAATAAAAACGGTTTTGCCGGTTTTAACTGGATAACGCTTGCCGGTTTCTATAAAAATAAAAACCGAACGACACCACATTTTGCAGTTTCGATTTTGCGGGTTTTGCCGGTTTTAACCGCACCGCACCATCACTTATGACTTATATAATTAATGTGGGTTTTTACGGTTTTTTGTTTACAATCTTAGTTTTTTCGTTAATAACAATGCATATATTTAATATAAACACACACATCACTTATGACTTATAAGAATATTAATGATAATATGCGGTAGAAGCCTTATTAAACACATTAAATAATCAATGTGCCGTTTTTTGGTTTTAAATAATCAACGCGCGGTGCGGTGCGGGTTTGGTGGTTCGGTTTTACGGGTCAGACCGCAACCGCACCTTATTTTATGGTTTTTCTTTTTTTTCTTAAAACCGATCCACTGGTTTTTGTCGTGGTTCGGTTTTTTGTGGTTTTGCGGTTTGCGGTGCGATTTCTTCTCACCCCTAGTCTTTTGGAGTATGGGTCATAGTTTGCAAAGGGATGTGACAGGGATTATCGAGATGTTTGGGCCTTAGAGGTATTGGATGATGTCTAATATAGATGCCTATCTGTTCTTTGTTTATGAGGAGGTTGATGCAGGCAAATTATTGGATAACCTTCATATAAGAAATGTAGTCCATTATCTATTGTATCAAGGCCATTGTATTGATGATGCCTACTTTGGATGCCTAGTTTGTTATCTGTTGTGATGGGTAACTTCAGGTTGATAATGGACTAGCCTTTAAAGAGGAAATGTAGTCATCTCAATTGGTCTTTGCAGTCATGAGGCCTGTTGCTTGGTATGTTTAAGTGGGTACTACATTGGTGTTGCTTAAAGTCTGCTATATGAATGAGAAATGTAGTGTCTGAGCATGAAAATGTGAAGTATTATATGAAGTTATGTTTCATTTCTTGTATTACAGTCTGTTTTAGAAGGATCTTTAGTCTATTATTGATCCCTTCAGCTTCCTTGTAAACATTATAGCAGTTTTTTATGATAATATATCTTCACATTACTTGCATAAAAAAATGTCATACAACGACTTTTACCTAAATGATATATAAATAAAAAAACTAAAAAAAAATCTTGACTGGTAGTCTAGTTGTAAGATCTTGAAAGTTCCGATATAAGGTTTAAAGGTCAAAATCAAACTGGTTGTAAAGTTAATAGTAGAGACGGAGCCAAGATTATAAGTTAAGGGGGCCGATTATGCATAACGCAAAATGTCATAGTGATTATTATCGCTTCAAAAACTAATCAATAGTGTTGTATGTTATTATTTAAGTTATTTATTTATGAATTTTGTAGACATATCCAAAGTATAAGAGGAGTTGAACATAAAAAAGCTAATAGAAAAACGGCTTGTAATCTAAATAACTTGCGAATAAAGTGTCTTGATTATGAGTGACTCAACATCCACTAGTCACCAAAAGTTTTGCAATGTGACATGTAAAGTTTTGCATTTACTTGTCAAGTCATTAAAGATAACATTAAGGGGGTGTTTGGGATTTCTCATTAAAAATAGATTATGCATTTTGAAAATGGATAATCAGATAATCACCACCCCAAAAAAATAAGGGGCTCATTACTAACATGATTCTGAAACATAATATTTGAATTTGATTATATTTTTTTACATCATAAGAATCAGTATAATCAGTTTTATTAGTGTTGATAAAAATAAATCATTAATACAAGTTAAACTCGTAAAATGGAAAATGAGTAAATAATTATTATATATATATAGTATATTATGGTTAAATACTACTGTAGTATCTTGACCCTTTGCTACAGTAACATTTTTTTGGGCTCCACATCTTGGCCAGTCACATTTGGTTTTTTTTTTTTCTCTTGGACCAGCACGTTTGTTTTTTTTTCCTTTAAAGTATGCAACATAAAAAAAACTAATCGATCAAAATAGGAAAAATATTCAAAATGTACTTATTTATTTAAATATAAAAAATACCGCGACATGTACATGGGGTGAACGATGACCCAAGAGAGGTGTCGGGGGATTGAGGGGATAAGGAGGGGAGGGGGGGGGAAAGATCCCCCCCCACCACCCCCCCGGGTAGGGAAGCCTAAAACACATACGCCCATATAAAAAAAATCTATTAACATTTTTTTTCTTTTAATTATGGTAAACATAAAAACAAATTGCTCGGCACAAAATAAGAATTTTTTTAGGAAAAATTTACAAAAAGTACTGATATATTAGATAAAAAACAATACGCCAACGAGGCCCAACACATACGCCCATATTAAAAAAAAAACATGTTAAACATGAGACCAGAAAAAATAACGCGCAAACTAAACATTTTTTTTCTTTCTTTAAAATTATACTACATATACTTATATTTGGTTTAAAACTACGTCGTTTCGACCATGTTTGCTACAGTAGCTACAGTAACCGGCCCATTTGACTTTTTTTAAGTAGGCAACTTAAAAAAAAATTGCTCGGCACAAAATAGAATTTTTTTATACTAAATTACGTATGTTATTATTTAAGTTATTTATTTATGAATTTTGTAGACATATCCAAAGTATAAGAGGAGTTGAACATAAAAAAGCTAAATAGAAAACGGCTTGTAATCTAAATAACTTGCGAATAAAGTGTCTTGATTATGAGTGACTCAACATCCACTAGTCACCAAAAGTTTTGCAAGGTGACATGTAAAGTTTTGCATTTACTTGTCAAGTCATTAAAGATAACATTAAGGGGGTGTTTGGGATTTCTCATTAAAAATAGATTATGCATTTTGAAAATGGATAATCAGATAATCAAGCTATTACAAAACATGATTCTGAAACATAATGTTTGAATTTGATTATATTTTTAACATCATAATAATCAGATAATCAGTTTTATTAGTGTTTGATAAAATAAATTATAATACAAGTTAACTCGTAAAATGGAAAAATGAGTAAATAAATATTAACACTAAAAAGGTCAAGACACGTGGAAGTTAAATGAAAGGACTATAGGAGTAATAAGGGTCAGTTTGGTTTGTAGATGGGTTTATGATTAGGATTTGGATTTGAATTTGAATTTGGTTTAGGATTTAAATTTGGATTTAAAATAGAAGAGAGAAAATAATATAAAAAATATAATTTACATTAAAATATAAATTAAATCATTATTTATATTAATTGTAAAAGAAAAAAAAAATTAGATGAGAGGTGAAAAAAATATGTGACCCCACATGTGTCATAAAACCCCTTAACCCACCCTACTCTACTCCATCCTCAAATATTCTACCTATCATCCTAAACCCAATTTTAAAAAATGCAACCAAACAATCAATTTTATCTTTCTAACCCAAAACTCATGATAACCCCTCAAACCAAACGGGCCCTAAAAAAAGTAATGCTACATTTACAAAAAATTTATAAATTATTTTTATAAAATGATTTGTCAACTAAATGTGAAGGGCAAGAAAGTAAAATGAGCGATTATGAAATAACATGATTAGACCAAAACACTTACCAAGTCATTATGTGGATATTTTTTGTAAACTCTTTGTTGATATAGCATTTCTCGTAATTAAATAGCAAGGTCGTCTTTGAAGGTGTGTGGGGTGGGCGACCGCACAAGGCCTCAAAAATTTTAGGGGTCCCAAAATTTGTCCATTAACAATATGTTAAACATTAAAATAACTAATTTGCATTATATCTTATAAACATTAACATTTTATATATAACATTTTTCTTGAAAGGTCTTATCATGTAATTTCGCCGAAAGTCTTCAAAAATTTCAGAAATTTAGAGACGGCCATGTTAAATAGCAAACGAGTATAAAACTTAGGAAGTGTTTCTTTTCTTTTTAGTGGGGAAGGAAAGTGGACTCAAAACCTTAGTGACTCTTAATTAGGAGAGGCATTAGGCTGGACGGAGTGGAGGTGGGTTTGGCAAACTCACCCTAGGTGAGTTTCCAACTCACGCGCGAGTTGCCATGCCACCCTCCAAACTCACCTTGCCACATTGGATTTGCTTGGTAAGTTAACACCGAAAAAACCCACATTTTGGTGAGTTTCTCACCTCACGGTGAGTTTTATTTGTGGACCCCTTTCTTTTTTATTAAGTGTATTTTAATTGGTTGTGAGTGTGTGTGGATATTTAGTGGGTATATTTTATATAAAATGGGTATTTTAATAAAATGTGAGTTTTAGTGGTAAAGTGAGTTCTTATTACGGTTGAAAAATGAGTTGCAAAGTGAGTTTTATTTAGAGAGAGAAAGCTGATGTGGCGCTGACGTGTTAGGTGCGTTTTGCCTCACCACTCCGTCCATCCAGCCTTAACACTTCCCTCTCCCCTTTAAGAGGCTAATTAAGTGGCTCATATTTAGCCACTTAATTTGGTAAACACCTCTTAAATCATGTTTGAAAAAGTAGCACTCTGCATGCGGCTTCGAAACTGCGTTTACATGATCCCATAACGTGGATAATCACTAATCAGCAAATATTTACCAAACACTCAAAATTAATTATTTGC
>BQNB010147878.1:0-16380 GCA_026074375.1 Tanacetum coccineum
AAGAGTAAAAGTGAACTTACTTTGATCCTTTGCACAAAACAAGGATGTTTAAGCTTTTAAAAGCTGATCTACAAGCTCCAACTTATCATAGATAAGCTGGTATTGTCCATAAGCCATATTGGCTTATCTTCCAAATAAGCTGAGGTAAATTTTGGGGAGAATTAAAAAATAAAAAGCTCAATTAAGCTTATGAGAACACTTAATTGAGTTGAAAAGTATAAAAGAGCTTATAGAACAAACTTTAGAACAAATTTAAGCTGATAAAGATTAAGACATAATTTGAGACAATATGAGTAAAATAGGATTTCATTAAACATTAAAAAGGATTTCATAACTTTTAAAGCTGAGAATTACATTATTTAAAAAGACATAAAAACATAAAATAAGCTGGAAAAATAAATCTACACTACTCCTAATCTAATCCTACTCTTAGATGATCTTCAAAGAAGAAATCATATCACTATTTATAGATAAACTAAGGTGCAGGGGTGTGTTTGTTGTGTGAGGAGGATTGAAAGCTCTCATCTTGGCCCTTAAATGGCCCTTGTTCTCCAAGCACTTGAATCACAACCCTTGATTTGATTCATGTCCCATCAACTAATAAAAAATCATGAGATTGCCAAGGTGGAATTGGCACCTTATGAAGTGGGGTTGAGTTGTGAGAGTGATAGGTTTGTCGTGGTGCGGGGAATTTTAGAGGGGAAAGGGGAATAGTGAAGTTTGGCGGGTAAACAGGTCTTATAAAAAGGGTAACCGGGTTAGGTGTTAGGGGCTAACGGTGTAATGAAAAAGGACTGTTGGTGTAATAGTTAGGGACTAACTATGTTAGTCCCTAAGGACTAACGGTGTAAACATATGAGGACTAACTGTGTAATAACCAGGGACTAATGGTGCAAAGGGTTAAAGGTGTTATGGCTAAGGGTATGTTGGGCTTATATTTGGGCTTTGGTTATTTAATTTGGGTTGGGTTCAAAGTAATTAGATTTAGGCTTTTATCATGGGCTTTTAATTATATAAAAGGCTTAATGGGCTGACATGGCCTATTAACTTGGGTGCGGGTTGGCCCATTTAAGATGCACACGTCTTTGGCTTCGACTTTTCACGCTCTTTCCATTCACGTGCTTGGTTTTATCAGTTTTGACTTTGTTTTTTGTCCTTTAGTGAATATCCGTTACCTGCACAATCATAAATCACAAAACACACAAATATAATGCATTTTTGATATATTTTGATCATTTTAGGCTCGTTTTTATAGGTAAAAGGTATGTGTAATTAAGCACATACCAAAATCCCCCATACTAAACTATTGTCGTGTCCTCACGCAATGCCATAAGTAAACACTTTAGAAAACCAAGAATCTCAATACCCCTTGACTAATTACCTCGAAAAGTAGCTAAGCGTTCATCAAAGGTAATTAAAGACTTATTAGTTTTGGAAAGCCCCGTTTTGACCATTTTTAAATATTTACACTTATTACCACACATATTTTTGTATTTTTCTCTTTTTGTACTTTTCTTTTTAACCAACTAGAATCTTTGGACTTTCTTTATTTTCATAACCTTTAGGGTCATAAAACAAGACGCACTTTAATCCTAAAATGCCCAAAAAGATAAATTCATCGTCCTCGATTTTTCACCTGCCCCAAACCAAGCTTAAAAACGAAATCATTGTTAAATACAAGTTAAGATGCTAACACTACTCATAAATGCTAATTGTGGATGCATAACTACTTTCTGCTCCCTTATTCCTAAATCCTCTAAGGGTTTTATTTTATTATTGGTGACAAATAAATTAAGACCTTATTTAAATAAAACAAACCCGGTTTAGACCATAATTAGTTTGAAATCCTTTCCTAAAAAAATGATATGGTGAGAATAAGGTCCACATTAAGGTTCTAATTTTGCATGATTTAGGGGTTATCCTTTTTATTTCATCCGAAACAACTCAACTACGAGTCCAGAAATGGAGGCTTTATTTAGATAACCTCAGAGTCAAAATTTGGCTTTATACTTATTATTATTGCAATATTAATCAACCTTGGTAATTTCCTCGACCTTTTAGAAGGCTGCAACATCGGTTGTGAGCCGGCAAGATGCAGCAAACATATTTCGACCTCGATAATTTCCTCGACCTTTTAGATAGCTGCAACATCGGTTGTGAGCCGGCAAGATGCAGCAAACATATTTCGACCTCGGTAATTTCCTCGACCTTTTAGAAGGCTGCAACATCGGTTGTGAGCCGGCAAGATGCAGCAAACTTTTATCAGTCTTGGATTATTACTATGTGCCTTATTTAGAAGACTGCAACATCGGTTGTGAGCTGGCAAGATGCAGTAAACTTTTATCAGCCCATAGTTTTATTATTATTATTTTTACCTCCACCCTTTAAACGACTACCACATCGGTTGTGAGCCGAAAAGAGGTAGTGGTCTTATTTCGGCTTCGGTTTATTACACAACTCTTATTATTATTATTATAGCCAAATTTTAAAGCATGCGGTCTTTTAACAACTGCCACATCGGTTGTGAGCCGGCAAGAGGCAGTAGCCTATTTCTCTGCAACACTGACAAAACCTCGATGTGTACCTTACTTTCACCAGAAGAAATCTTTACGAAGTGATCTATACTAAGAATCGTAAAAACCTAAAGTAACTTTATTTATTCACAATTATATAGCGTTTATTAAGCTGATGGGAGCAAAAAGCCACAATTAACCTCTATGAGCTCTAAAGAGTTCCAACTACTCCATGTTTAGCATCTAACTTATATAAAACTCTATCATTTTTTGTTCTTCGCAAATTTAAAATCTTTAATAAAAAGATCCGCGAATGCTTAGTCTAAAAGTTAAGGAGCAAGCTAGAGCTCAACACGCTTGATCGAGTCAAAATTTATTCTTATTCTACCTAGTAGGAAAGTCAAACATTGTGACAAAACACTTATTTTATTTTTGGAATTTTTTAATTTTTGCATAAAATCACAATATTTTTTAAATTTTGGTGGTAAAAACAGGATTACGTGAAAACAACGACTGCAGGCACAATCAAATCGATAGATCCCCCCATACTAGAACTGAACATTGTCCTCAATGTTTTAAGAAGGGTCTCTATGTAAATCTAAAGCCGTTTATTAAGTATGCTCAAAGATAAACGTTAGTCGATAAGATTAGGATATTGGATTCCTATAATTATGCAAAGGATTGAAGCTCGAGTGAACGAAGGACAAAACCACGAGCACGAGAGGCTTCATAATCCGGGGCAATCCTGGACATACAACACAAACCACAAAAACACGAGAAAGGAAGAGGCGAGCCTCCTCACATCACACTTATTCATTACTACTATTATAAATATATATTAGGATAAGCATGGGTTGCCACCCACGAAGCGCTTATTTTTGTTAACCAAGTCTTGAGCCTGACTCGATCCCCCATACTAGAGTTGTTCAAGGAGGATAAAAATGGAGAAATGGAACATCCAAGAAGGAATGTTCCCTCCATAAATCATCATCGGGCTTTCAGAAAAATCAAAAATGAGCTGGAAAGCTTTAAAGCCCTGATGAGATAAGAGATGAGGAGAAAGGGTAGGTTGGGTGGGTAAAATTCTAGGCTTAAAAACATAATGTTCAGAAATATCATCCACCACTTTTACAGTCAAAATTCTCGTATCGGGCTCAGCATCAAAGTAAATTCCATCATCATCCGGTGGTTTCGTAGGAGGACGAGGAGATGATGGATCATAATAACGATCAAAGTGAAATGACTCATTTTCAGGCAATGAAAGGGAATCATTGTTAAGCAATTCTTCAAGAATATCCCCTTCTGAGTCATAGTCGTCATTCTTAATACCCGATGGTATCGAGTCATCCGAAGCAAGATAAACATCAATCTCCTCCATAAGAGAGTCACTACCCTCAACGGGGATAGGAGATGGAAAGAAATATTCGATTACATCATCAGAATTTTTAGAATTAAGTTCTTTCGGAGGTCGAGGAGATGAATTATCATACAACAATTTGTCAACAAGACGAATTTCTTCCTCTGGATCAAAGTCCGCTTCATCAATTTTTGGAGAAATCAAATCGATATGAGCGAGTTCACCAGAGAACTCCTCGAGAATAGAATCAAACTTTGGAGAAGAAATTATCGAAGTATCTCGATTAAGCAAAGATTCTATAAGATTAGACTCTGCATTAAAGTCATGCGGATCTATCTTAGTAGAAATGATTTCTTCATCAAAAAGAGGGTTCGAATAAATTTTGAAATTTTCCTTCGGAACGTCCTCATCAGAAAATAACTCGTCATCACTAGAGGTAGAATCGTCGTAAGAATCAAAGAGAGGATTAGAAGAAGTCGTAAAATCATCACAAATTGGCACATCACACTCACTTTCAATATCGGATAAATCCTCTGATAAATCCTCGGACTCACTTGGGGTTAGGTTAAGGTCCTCAACACTAGACTCATATTTTTCGTCCGATTCCATTTCCGAAGTAGTGTCAAGATGCTCATCCTCCATTATGAGAGAGTCTATAATCAGTGAATTAGGTGTGATTGCAGTAAGGGAACTCTTATAAATTTCACTTATAGGGATAGAAAACTCCTCTTCATCATCATCATCATCGTCGTAGCAAAAAGAATTGAAATGTTGCGAAGGATAAGTATTAAGATTAGCCACCTGCTCTAGTTGCTGAAGCTTTTTCTTTTTATTAATTTCAATACTCATTCCATTGAAATTTTCCTTAAGCTCATTAATCTTAATCTCAATATTAATCTTTTCATTACGATAATCCTTAATCTGAATTTCATTAACTAAACTTTTCATTTCATCTAAATACTGATGCTTCAGATCCTCCATATCTTGGATACTCATTTCTTGAGGAGGTTGATGAATGACGGGAAACTGCGAGGGTTGGAATTGGTCAAAACCGGAAGAAATAGAATTATAACAAAGATTAGGTTCGTAGAAATTCTGGTTCATCGGTTGACACTGAAAATTCTCATAGGGACCCCCGTAGTTTTCACAGCAAGGAAATTGTTGTGGAAAACTTGATGAAGTTTGTGGAAAATTATTATCAAAGTTTTGATTGAAACACATGTCCTGATCGTAGACAAACGAAACTTGAGGTGGACAATCATAACCATAATGAGCATCGTTCCCACATGACTCACAAGTACACTGTTGACAAAATAAAGCGTCTAATGGATATCCACACCCGTAACAATAACGTTGGTCGATTTATGGAGGACTTTGTGAAAAAATTTCACTGGGGTCCTGATTATAGATAAATGGTTCTTGAGATGTATAACTAAAGTTAGGATTGTCATTGAATGACTCAGCAGAGTGAGTTTGGGGTTGTTGAAGTGAGTTGTAAAATTTTTTGAAATGAGTTGGGTTTGGACAATTATCGAATAATTTTCCATCTTCACCACAACATAAAGAACAAACTTCATCCATAAACTTTCTTCTACACCGATCACAAGTACATTGTCAACAATGTAGACCACCAAACGGGGATCCACACTTAAAACAACATCGTGGGGTGAATGACGACATAAGAATTAAACAAATTGAGATTAAGAAGAATATTTTTGAATTTTTTTATGTATTTTAAACAAGAAAAAATATTTTTGGGACCGATAAATCAAAGGTGCACGGTAGCTCTCTAAATTACTTACAAAGAAGCGGAGGAACGGGTCAGCGCGAAGCGTATTAAAAACCTTTTCCTTTCGGGTCGATGATCGTTGGATCAACCCTCCTTAAACCTCTCTTATAGTTTGTAATCTAAAGGTGAGCCGATTTGACAATTGACATTATGGTTTCTTTTGTTGTATTTTTTTGGTATTTTAAATACTTTAGGAAAAGTATTTGTGATTATTTTTATTGTTTATTATAATAGAGAATAAATCCACAAATAAAATGAGAAAATAAAATATTTTTGTATTTTTATATTTTATATATTCACAAATGAAAACAAAAACTTCACGGGGAAGGGTCTTCAAATCACTAATCTTCAAAAGTAAACATGATAATCGCACACACCTCCCCGGCAGCGGCGCCAAAATTTGATTTGGTCCTTTTAGTATGTTTGTGTATATATATATATATATATATATATATATATATATATAAATAATATATAATAATATATATATATATATATAATATTATATATAAAATATAAATATATATATAATTAAATAATATATATATATAATAAATATAACTAGAATTCCCAAAACCAAATTATAGTAAAAGATAAGAATTCCGTAAGGCTTTAAAGAGATTACTTTTGACCAAAGTAAAATCCAAAACCTTCCCGGGTCGTTTCCCGACGAGGCGTGAATTGAGAATCGTGATTAAGTTCGTGATCGCGTGATTGAATGATTCAATGATTTTTGATACTATTTCCACATATAATATGCAAAAACAAATAAAAGCAAGCCTAAAACGAAATCAATTAAGGTTAAAACACGAAAATGATAACGGGATCAAAACCCGAGCTTTAAAAACCTAAATTCTACAATTTTAACCCTAAAAATGCAAATTTAATTTTTAACAGTCCTAAATGATTAAAAATAATTTTAGAAAAAAGAATTATATTTTTTTGACTTTTATTTATTTTATTATGAATTAAGAACAGATTTAATCAAAAAAATGCATTAAAATATTAAACTAAATTATAAAAATCTGAAAAAATCACAAAAAGTACTTCGAACTATTTTAAACCTAAGAAAAATAAAACGGGTCCAACAGCTTTTCTCAATAAGCTGAAAATAAGCTAAATAATGTTGATAAGCAAAAACTGCATATAGGGTTAAATAATAAATGTTGTAAAGGTTAAATGAAAAAGACCCAAGGGCAAGTTGGTAGTGTGATGTGGTGTTAAAGTGTTGGTTGAGTGAGGTGGAGGTCACAGGTTCGACCCCTGTGACTTCCTTTTTGATAATTTTTTTTTAATTTTCTTTTTAAAGAGCTAAAAAGCTAAGAAAAATAAGCAACTTTTAAAAAAGAACTTTTATTAAAACTGAAAAATAAGCCAGTAAAAGCTATAAAAGATTGACAGAAACTTATTAAAGACTAAATGACATATAACTAAACTAATTAGCTATTTGGACTAAATAAGCAAAAGCAAAAGACTAATAAGCTGAACAGATAAACTAACAGACCCTATAAGCATTTAGAACTACAAATAAGAAAACACAATAAGCTGAAAAGCAATACAAAGATTGAAAACAGCTTGACACAAATAAAGACTTAAAGGGACTTGAAAGACTTTTTGCCCACTTTTTTAAGCTAAAATTTAAGGACAAATAAGCACTAGAAATGAATAAAAAACTCAAAACAGATTGAGTTTGATAACCGTAGAATACATAGAAGCTCAAAATGAGAAAATTGGACAAGTAATTAAGCTAGAAAAAGAACTTGAAAGAGACAGTTTACTCTACTTGGTATTTTGGCTTTTTGAAGATAAAGGCTACTTGCTGACACAATTTTAAGAATCAAAAAGGACTTAGTCAACTTAAAAACTCAAAATAGATTAACTTAAGACTCAAATAAGCAAAAATAAACTGAATTTAGCCATAGTAAAGTTAGAATCAAACCAAAATCTTATCAGCTATTTTGGACTTTAAAAACTAAACCACAATAACTATTCTAAACAGTTTTTAACCAAACTTTTTAAATGCTCATTCCTAAACTTAAACAACTCAAAATAGATTTGAAATATGCATTTTAAACTCAATGTAAGTGCATAAACAACATTTCTAGTTGAATTTAAAGAAGCATAAACAAATAAGCAGTTTTCAGAAAATTCAAACTAGCAAACTTTAGTTTTTGATGAACCAATCTTAAGACTTTAATAAAACTGAATTTAAGCTTATACAAACTAACTTTAAGACTAATTAGAAACTAAGGAAAATTGATTTTGGAACCAAAGACAGATTTTACATCTTTTGACCCATTTTAAATCCTTATCCCAAACACCCCTTTTAATCATAAAATTCCATTATTAAGCTAAAACAGACATAAGGAAGCTTTGCATTGCCTAAACAGATTAAGCTCTAAGATAATAAAAGACTAATGAGCAATTACCTAAAGAAAATAAGCACTTATCAAAAACCTAAACTAATACGCTAATATAGACTTAAAAGTATGCAGTTTAACTAAATTCAAATGAAAATTACTTCTAAGCTACCAATTAAGCATATTAAGCTAATATTAAGAATAATAAGCACATATAAGAAATAATAAGCACAAATTAAGCAGAATTAGGCAAAATAAGCTAAGACATGAATTGAAGCTATAAAGAGTAAAAGTGAACTTACTTTGATCTTTTGCACAAAACAAGGATGTTTAAGCTTTTAAAAGATGATCTACAAGCTCCAGCTTATCATAGAAAAGCTGGTATTGTCCATAAGCCCGTCCAATATTGGCTTATCTTCCAAATAAGCTGAGGTAAATTTTGGGGAGAATTAAAGAACAAAAAGCTCAATTACGCTTATGAGAACACTTAATTGAGTTGAACAAGTATAAAAGAGCTTATAGAACAAACTTTAGAACAAATTTAAGCTGATAAAGATTAAGACAGAATTTGAGACAATATGAGTAAAATAGGATTTCATTAAACATTAAAAAGGATTTCATAACTTTTAAAGCTGAGAATTACATTATTTAAAAAGACATAAAAACATAAAATAAGCTGGAAAAATAAATCTACACTACTCCTAATCTAATCCTACTCCTAGATGATCTTCAAAGAAGAAATCCTATCACTATTTATAGATAAACTAAGGTGCAGGGGTGCGTTTGTTGTGTGAGGAGGATTGAAAGCTCTCATCTTGGCCCTTGAATCGCCCTTGTTCTCCAAGTTCTTGAATCACAGTCCTTGATTCGATTCATGTCCCATCAAACAATAAAAAATCATGGGATTGCCAAGGTGGAATTGGCACCTTGTGGAGTGGGGTTGAGTTGTGAGAGTGATAGGTTTGTCGTGATGCAGGGCATTTTGGAGGGGAAAAGGGAATAGTAAAGTTTGGCGGGTAAACGGGTCTTATAAAAAAGGTAACAGGGTTAGGTGTTAGGGACTAACGGTGTGTTAGTCCCTAAGGACAAACAGTGTAAACATATGAGGACTAACTGTGTAATAACCAGGGACTAATGGTGCAAAGGGTTAAAGGTGTTATGGTTAAGGGTATGTTGGGCTTATATTTGGGCTTTGGTTATTTAATTTGGGCCGGGTTCAAAGTAATTAGATTTAGGCTTTTATCATGGGCTTTTAATTATATAAAAGGCTTAATAGGCTGACTTGGCCCATTAACTTAGGTATGGGTTGGCCTATTTAAGATGCACACGTCTTTGGCTTTGACTTTTCACGCTCTTTCCATTCCCGTGCTCGGTTTTGGCTTCGTTTTTTGTCCTTTAGTGAATATCTGTTACCTGCACAATCATAAATCACAAAACACATAAATACAATGCATTTTTGATATATTTTGGTCATTTTAGGCTCGTTTTTATAAGTAAAAGGTATGTGTAATTAAGCACATACCAATAGAAAACTCAAAAACGGGTTTTAAGTGTGCTAAATCATATTCTCGATACCTAAACCACAAAATTCGATTTCCAGAGGAGAAAAAGAGCAAAAGAGGTCGAGCAACGTATTCAATTCCATAGGAGACATCGTGTAATTCCATATAATTTAGTAAGCGTTCAGTTTTTGGTATCATTCGTTAACTCGGTTAGTTTACCTTGGCTAAAATATTACTTTTGTATTTATTATGATGTTTGAAGGCTAATACCTTTGGGTATTAGCCATTATTATGAAGATCTGAATGTTTGATATTTGTTTATATTGATTTCTTTATTTTTGTTTATCAATTTATAGTTGTTTACACGCTTTTGTATGCGACCTATCATTTAACTGGATCTAGTAAAGTGGGGAAAGCAGATCTAGAGTCCGGGATAGCTCTCCATATAGTAATTTATACATCTAGAATAATAGTTACACAAGTATTGTCCTTCTTAGTCTGTGTCAAGGATACGCTTCGGACTTAACTAGTTAATTGGATATTACCGATGGTTTATTGATCGTGTTGACTAGCAGGTGACCTAGATAATTCAACAAATAACGTTCTGATTCTATTGGATAGTTAGACAAGTAGACTACTAGTGTATAGATTGCCATTAAGCGGTAAGTGGGTAAAGTCTCTATGAGCTAGGGTTTAACAAGATCATCATTGCTTTATTCCCAAAGATATATTATAATCAGCAAATAAAGATGCTTTATGCGGATGCTTTACTTATGACAGAATTAATGTGTCTAGGTCTTAGGATGATGTAACGCCTAAGTCTTAAGAATGATATGCCACCTCGAGAGAAGAAATCATTACACTTAATAAACAAACCAACGTTCTAATCAGATTAATAATGGTTAATATAGTTTTCTTATATAAGGTTTGGCCGCTTTTTTATCTTTTGTCTATTAGCTTGCGTGGGTAACAGTTTCTTGAATTGATTGTAGTCACCAACCAACCTGTGCCAGTCTCTCAGGCTGAAAACCCCCTTTTCGCATTAGAATTAGGATTTAGACTGACATAGGTTTAACATAGGTTTTGATTAGAATAGAATTAACATAGATTAGATAACCAAGATATTAATTAAATTGATAGATTTAACCTCGCTTCAAGTGTTCGACACCCTACTTACCACGAAACTACTACCGATCGGGTACACTGCCTGTTAAAGTGTTGTTTTTAGTTTAGTCGGAAAAATATAAATTTAAAACTTGAAATCACCTTAAATCAATCACACACTACAACACATCAGTGAGTTGTTGATGGGTTTGTTGTGATTTATATAATTGATGAAATTACAGATTTTTCTTTGAGAAATTGTAATTATCATTTGAGGTTATAAAGTTACGGGAATGTTTAGGGTTTGTTTTCAACATGTGTGCTAAACTTTGTATTTAATTAAAGTCAGCAAAGCATGCATCTGACACCCAGAACAGTAAATAGCCATATATTCAATTGAAAAAGTAGGTGAGAGAAAGATGATAAGGTTATTCTAACTTTTGAACATCCTTTTTTAATATATTTTAATTAAACAACTTCTTTGGAAAGAAAACTATTTTGATAAAATAATATTACTTTTGAAAATCACATTTGTTTTAATGCTGAAGTTGAGATTGATGTTTGAAAAAGCTAGACTAGGTTCAGGTTTGATGTTATGTCATGCTGAATTGATTATTGTAATCTTCATCACCATCAATCTTCTAGTAAAGGTGACAAAACCACAAGTGCTCATGCAAATCCATGAATGAGACATATGTGATTGCTCAGTTACTTCACTCAAGAGATAGTTGAAGATTTAGATAAAATTATTTTTCTAAACTGAACTAAGGATAATAAACTAGTTTTGTTCAGTTCTTGACTTAACCAATGTCTATGCTCCAGTGAAGGCGACAAAATCACACATGCTCAAACAAATCCATGAATAAGACATATGTGATTGCTCAGTAACTTTACTTAAGAAAGCTAAAGGTTGTATGTAATAACAAAACTGACATTTAACATGAAAGTTTGTTCGGATTAGGATGAAATCATTGAAGCTTCAGTTTTCTTCAGGTAGTGCTGAAGCTTCAGGTTTTGAATCAATGTTCAGCATACCTAGTTCAACAATCAATCTTTTGAAAGTTGGCTCATCCAGACAGAGGCTTGGTGAAGATATCAGCAATTTGATATTGAGTGGGAATGAAATGTAATTCAACGTCTCCTTTTAGAACATGATCTCTAATAAAGTGATATCTGATATCAATATGTTTTGTTCTTGAATGCAGAACTAGATTGTTTGAGATAGCAATAGCACTGGTGTTATCACAAAGTATGGGTACCTTCTTATATATGATGTCATAGTCAGTGAGTTGACTTTTTATCCATAATATGTTTGCACAATATGTTTTCATCCATCCAACATCAGTTACATATTCAGCTTCAGCTGATGACAAGCTATAGATTGCTGCTTTTTAGCACTCCAGCACACAAGTTTGCCTCCTAGCAACTGACAAGCACCAGAGGTGCTTTTCCTGTCCATGTTGCAACCAGCATAATTAGAGTCTGAGTATCCTTTTAGGTCAAAACCTGAACATTTTAAATACTATAGACCAAGACTAGGAGTACCTTTTAGGTACCTGAAAATTTTCTTAACAACAATAAAGTAGGATTCCTTAGGATTTGCTTGATATCTTGCACAGAGTCAAGTTGAAAATTGAATGTCAGGTTTGCTTGCAGTTAGATACATTAGTGATCCAATCATACCTCTATACTGAGTCTTATTTACAGCTTTGCCATTGAGATCAGGTCTTAAGTTGTTAGGGGGCACCATTGGAGTTTTCACTGATGAACCATTTATGTCATACTTTTTTAGCAAATCGTTGACATATTTTTCTTAGTTGATTGAAATGCCTCTTTCAGATTGTTTAATCTGAAATCCAAGGAAATAGGTAAGGACACTCATCATACCCATCATACTCATTTCATATCTTTGAGTCATCAGTTTAGCAAACTGTTTGCACAATTTTGTGTTGGTGGACCCAATGATAATGTCATCAACATAGATTTAAACCAGAATCACATCAGTTTGAGTTTTGTAGACAAACAAAGTGTTGCCTATCTTTCCTCTTACAAACTTTTGTTCGGTAAGAAAGGTTGAGAGAGTTTCATACCATGCTCTTAGAGCTTGTTTAAGTCCATAAAGGGATTTATCTAATATGCATACATGGTTTGGGAACTCATTGCTCTCAAAACCTGGAGGTTGTTTGACATAAACTTCTTCTTTTAGTTTACCATTAAGAAATGCACTTTTGACATCCATTTGATAAACAGTGAAGTTCATGTATGTGGTAAAGGCAAGAAAGATTTTGATTGCTTCAAGTCTTGCAACTGGAGCAAAGGTTTCATCATAATCTATGCATTCTTGTTGATTATAGCCTTAAGCAACAAGTCTTGCCTTATTTTTGATGATAATTCCAGTTTCATCCCTTTTTGTTTCTAGAAACCCATTTTGAGCCAATTATGGTTTTGCCATAAGATGCAGAAACTAATGTCCTGACTTTGTTTCTGGAAAATTGGTTTAGTTCATCTTGCATGGCATCAACCCATCCAGGATGTTTTAGTGCTTCAGAGACCTTTTTAGGTTCTTCTTCAGAAAGAAAATCTACAAAAAGACATTCATGAGCTGAAGCAGCACTAAGTTCTTTGGCCATTACTCTTGTGAGCATTCCAGCTCTTGGATTACCAATGATATTGACCAGCTCAATGTGTTTGTCCTGAGACCATCTATCTTGGGGAGCTTGTGTGACCATGGATGGAATGGATGATGAGGGATTTGGGATTGGAATTGTATTTTGTAATGAAGTATCCTCCTCATTCGGAGAGGAAAAGTGTTCAAGGATCTAAATGTATTTAGTGTTTGGGAGATTATCAATGATTTGTTCATTATTAGTGTGATTGGAATGTTCAGACAGATCATCATTTAAGATTATCAATGATTTGTTCATCATTGGTGTGATTGATCATTTTGATCAGCTTGACCATTTTGGTCAGATCAACCTTTAGTTTCAAGGACAACTGGTTCAGGACATTCATAGGGTTCTATGAAGGACACATCATTGCTATTTGTTTGATACCTTTGAGAAGGTTCATAAGGATGAAGATATTCATTAGATGGATATCTTCTAGTTTTAGCAATGTTAATGTTGTTAACTGAGGGTCTTAAGAATTTGATAGCATAAGGGCTTTCATCAAATGTGATGTGATAGGTTTCTTTATTTTGTTGATTGTTTTGAAGTTTAGATGAGCAAGTCTTTTATGCCAAAGCCAGTTGAGATTGTCAGAAGCTTTGGCAAAGAATCAGGATTCTTGAGCAGAAAATGTCATGTCAAGAACATATACATCTTTTACTCTTGGAGCAATCATTACAACTTCTTTGTTGGAGTTGAAGATTATTCCTCTTTTCTCATCAAACTAAACAATATAATTAGCATCACAGATTTGACTGATGCTAATTAGATTATACTTAAGACCATTTATAAATGCTACTTTTGTGAAAATTATACCATTACATTTGATAGAGCCATAACCTTCAGTTGTACATGTAGAGTCATCTCCAAACACCACCTTAGGTCCTGACTGTTCCATATATTTATGCAGGTAACTCTTGACACCAGTCATATGCCTTGAGCATCTATTGTCCAGGTACCAGATAGGTTTCTTGATGTCGCACTGAACAAATACGTTCAGAGTGGTTAGTTTTGCTTAGAAACCCACCTTTTAGTGGAAGTCTCGGATCTGTTAGCATTTGATGATTTAGCCCTAGTTAATTTTAGAGCTTCAACCTTTTTGTCTTGAAGTGCTTCACCTCTTTTAAACCATTCAATGTCATAGTGTTCAGTTGTGGTATAAGTTGAGCTACCACAAGCTTCACATATTTTGAAAGCATGTTGAGGATTTCTTGGATTGATCTCTCTTTCTAGATAGATAATCCTGTTATGACCATTTATGTCATGGTCATAACTTCCACATAATCCACATAGGGATAGTATAAACACTCATTGGATAAATGATCGATACATCCACAGTGTATGCAGGGTGGAAAGAAGCGTTTTGATGGTCTTAGGATTATAGATCTTGATGAAGATCTACCCTGACTTTTGAGATGATGAGACATGTTCATAGTGGAAATGTATTCAGCATGATCATAGGTTTTGTGATCAGTTCTCTCACACTATTTACAAAATAGGACTTTATAACAATTTTCAAAGATATGATTGTTTACGCCACATAGATCACAACTCTTTTTGAATTGTGTTTTGTATTTATTTTGAAGTGCATTTTGTAGAACCTGTTGTGGTTGAGTATTCCTGGAGTAAGATGATTGATTCTTGCTAAATTATAATTTTAGGTTGTTAAGTTCTTTCATTACAATAGCCAAAGGAGGATCATCTTTAATTTTCACACTCTTTAGTTTACCAGCGGGAGTTGAGTTAACTTTTGAAGCTGAAGAGCTTTTGTTATTTTTAGCAGGAGCTGAGAATGATTCATTTATTATGACACCTTTTAAAGTTTCAGATTTGAATGTGGATTTTGACTTTAAAATTGATTTGATAGTCTTGGGTAACAGGGCCATCTTTAGGGGAGTGCAAGAGGTGCCATCGCACAGGGCCACCGCTAAACGAGGGCCACCAAATTTCATGCTTTTCTTTTATATATATGTTAGCAATATGAGGCTCGAGTTTAATTAGTTTATGCACTAATGATACATGTGTATTTTGTGTGTGAGTTTAAGAGATTTTTTTTGGTGATGGCACAGGGCCACCGAAATCCATGAGACGACCCTGGTCCAAAAATAGGTTCAGCACCATCCAACTTCTTCAGTGGAGGAAGAGGGGTGCTACAGACTAAAGATTCATCAACTGAATCATAATCAGTCGCTAAAGAGTCAGTGACAGCAACTGAAGGATCAGTTGTGTCTCTTTATGACTCAGCTGGGAGTATCCTACCAGTATCATGATTTGGCAAAATAAAACCTTCAGCTTCAGACAACTAGGGTCTTTCAACACCAGGTATGGACACTTTTGTGTCATCAACTGAAGATTTTACAAAGACAAGGTCTTTTTGCCAAGAACTGGAGGGATCTTCAGTGAGTTGATCAGCTCCTAGAATTCTCTTCTTTTGGGAGGAGATTTGTTTACAGATACACTGATTTACTTTGTTAGAACTGTTAAGCCATGTTTCAGTGATTATTGTTAGCTCTTTCAGTTCTATTCTTGAGTTTTTATTCTCTTTAAGAATCTCAGTGTTTACATGCTGCATGGTAAGAAAATTAAGTTTTGCTTGTTTTAATACTAAAAGCTGTTCTTTTCATGCTTTCAGTTCATGAACAAGATCTCTATGCTTTGACAAAAGATTATTTCTTTGTTCTTCAACATAATTTAGTTCGATACACAAATAATCTAGATAGGTTTTTCTATCATCATTATCTTCCATTTCAAGAAGAGTGTGTACCTTTCTCATGGAGATTTTTACCCATTCACCATTTTTGGCGCCTTCTTTGCTGACATCATCATTTTCTTCAGCTAGTGCCATGAGTACTTTGACCTCCACCATCTCATTGTCATCTGATGACACTTCTTTTTCATCCCATTCATACGCTTCAGCGATAAGACCTTTGTTCTTAACAGTTGCAGCGTTAGAAGCTGAAGCACTTGAACTTATGAGAGTCAGTTTAGCCTTGACTTTATTGTATTTAACTTCAAAGTCCTTGGTAGGCCTTAGTTCTGGTTTGTACTATATTCTTCTGATAGGTCATTCAAGTACTCATGACTGCTTC
>BQNB010147879.1:4019-16380 GCA_026074375.1 Tanacetum coccineum
TATAAAAGGGTTGAATCTAACATAAATCAACTTTCGTAGATTGTGGCTTACGAAATTACGGTTTCGTAATCAAGGTTTCAGAATTGTGGTTTCGTATTGAAGGTTTCGTATCTAAGGTTTCATAATCAAGGTTTTGTATCCAAGGTTTCGTATCCAAGGTTTCACAAGTTTGGGCCTTTGTTACTTGGGGTTATGTGTTTATTGGGCCTTTGTAACAAGTTGAGCTTTCGTAATTTCAAGCTTTCGGAATTATCTGTGATTTCGTAAAAGTGTTACTTTCAGAAACTTTTTTAGTAATACAAGTTTAGTTGGTGTTACTTTTTGATTTCACGATAAAATGTATTTATCTTTAAAATGATCCAGTTTGCATTGTATTAATAGATTGCTAAAATCATGTCAACTGCGAATCAACAAACACTTGCGGAGTCTGGAACTGAAGGAAGACCTCCGATATTAGAGAAAGAAAGCTATGTGCAATGGGTAAGTCGGTTCTTAGGGTTTCTTGATAACAAAAGGGAAGTAGGAACATTAATGCAGAATTCAATTGATAATGGCCCTTACAAACGAAAAGAGATAGTTGATCCAACAATGCTGAAAAGAAAATATATGAAGCAATTAAGGATCTATCTACTGAAGACAAAGATCAGTACTATGCAGACATCAAGGTTATGAACTACATTCTTCAAGGCATACCCAATGATATTTATAATTCTGTTGATGCTTGTGAAGATGCTCAAGGCATGTGACAACATGTTAAAAGATTGATGCAAGGTACAGACTTAAGCCGGCAGGAAAGGCACTCGAGGCTTATGAATGAGTTTGATCAGTTTGCTGCTGAGGCTGGTGAATCATTGACATCTGTGTATGAGAGGTTTTCAACACTCATAAACAACATGGATCGGAACAAGGTTAAACCAAAGGAAATAGCCATCAACACAAATTTCTCAACTAATTGCAACCTGAGTGGGGAAAATATGTTACCTTGACTCATTAATATCATACACTCAGTATGAAGAATTTTGACAAGCTTTATGACTATTTAAGTCAAAGTGAACCTCATGTAAATTCTTCTCGAACAAAGAAAGCTGCTAGGAATCATGATCCAATGGCTTTAGTTGCAAATTAATATGCAAATTCTTCCTATTCTCATGCAAGTCCATCATACTCTCATTCACCACCACCATATTATGTCACTCATCCTCCATTTATGCATGATTATGATAATGATTATCAAGGGAAGATACAAGGCGATGCTTAGGAAGACAAACTTTCTACTGCAACGATGCTATTAACACTAGTTATCACACAACATTACTCAACTCCAACCAATAATCGTCTTCGTACGTCATCAAACACAAGGAATCAAGCTATCATACAAGATGGTCGCATGGATATTCAAAGCAAAAAGGTTGGCTATGTTGGGAATGGTAGCAGGAATGCAAGGAGGACAAACAAGAATCAAGCAACTAATGCAGGAAATGGTTTTGCTTAAAAGACTGAAGAAAATAAAGAGAATGCTCAAAGGATTCCTAGAACCACGTCTACTCCGAGAAAGGAAAATGTTCAGTGCTAAAATTGTAATGGAAAGGCCACTATGCAAGAGATTATCCAAAACCCAAAGTTCGTGATGCTAAGTATTTCAAGGAACAGATGGTGCTCACCATAAAAGATGAAGCTGGAGTTAATTTGGATACAAAGGAAAATGATTTCATGCTCATGAATGCATATGGTGATGATCAGCTGGAAGAGCTCAATGCATTAGTGATCATGATGGCACGCATTCAACCTACTAGTAATAAGACCAATGCTAAACCGACTTATGATACTGAAGTTATCAGTGAGGTACAAGCTTCTCATATTGATATAATAAATGGATTACTCTTAAAGCGTGATCAGGAATACATAAATCATAAGAAATTCGAAACTATTAAACACACATATGTTGATGATCAAATTGACCCGATATCATTTGTGATGATCCTTATGTGGAGGATAATAGTGGACAAGCTGAACATTATCCAAATGCTCATGATCAAAATTATGCTGATATTGAATCCCTGATTTATAATGTACAAGTAGAGGTTGAAAATCAACACAGAATGAACAATGAGTTGAAAAAGAAAAAACATGTTGATACAAAAGGAACTTGAGACATGTAAAGAAAGGGTTCATGATTTACAAAAAAAACCAGTCTAACTCATAAATTACAAATTCAGATATGGAAAATTGCAAAATCAAATAAGCATTGAAAAACAAACTATTGAAAAACTTAATAAAGAAAAGATGAGATTCGAGATCAGTTTTTAAAAGCAAGAGATGAATCTTTGAATATAAAAATTAAAACTGAATATTTCAAAAAGGCTTTCAAAGTAAGTGAGCACAAGTATCTTGCTGATATTTTCATGTTAGGAGAAAAACTCAAATCTCATGAACAAGTTGTTTTCAAATTGTCACATTCACTTTAAATAATTCACATGCTTGGTACAAAACCAAATGCGTTTTATGATCCAAACATGAAAACTGGGTTGGGATATCAAAATTCAGAATGTCTCAAGAAATCCATCAAAGCACAACCTTAGATGTATAATGGCAAAAACCTGAAATATGCTCAATTGACTATTAATTTACCTGATTTTAAGGAAACTTTTGAGGACGCTGAAAAAAGTCGATTGAAACTGAAAGATAAAATGATCTAACTTGATTATGTGAAATTGAATAAGCTTTATGAATCATTTGTTCATCAAAATGAAATTTCTACTGATCAAACATATCTTTCACCACCTTCTACTTCTAATGTAACTCCTGAATCGTGTCCACAAAAGTTGAATTTACCTTCGAAAAAGATGCAAAAAGAGAGCCAATACTAAATTGTTTGTTAGTTTTGTTAAAGAGATCCAAATTTTGGATAAACTTGTTCATATTAATCTTCATATCGATAACACTCATTTTATATATGAAAATAAAAGTGACATAAGACGCATCTTTAATATGGAGGTACGCTCGATTTCAAAATCATTGCAATCATGCACAAAGGTAATTAAAAAGGAGATTACAGAAGAAGTACAGGAGATGTTAGATGTTTTTGAATCAATGGAAAGCAAGGTTGATGAACAATCACAACAAAATGAAATTTATCAAAAAGAAATTGTTTGAATTTTGGAAGCATCCTTAAAAAAAGATGCTAGGGATTGTGTGATGATTTCTGTTGAACAACATAAAAATGAAATGTTGAAGAATGAAATTGAGAAAATTTCAAAAGAATCTAAAGATGTCCAAGAAAATTTGCTAAAACGAATTGTGATTCTTGAAAATGATTTTCAAAGGTCTCAAGCTCAAAGCATTGATTTTGAATTACAACTGCAACATCAAAAAGAGAAAAATGCTTGTGATATCTCTTAGAAGTCAAAAATGGCAAAGTTGAATGATGAGAACGTGTCGTTAGCTTTTCAAGTTGAGTATTTGCTCAAAGAAAGCGAGAATATAAAACTCGAATATCAAACACTTTTCAATTCAAACAAAACGACACGAGTTCATCATAAACTAGAAGTTAATAAATTGATTGAAAATGTCAATCAAAAGACGTATGCTTATGGGGATGTGCGTTCTAAGAATTAAGATCTTTTGATGACTATTTCTAAGCTTAAAGCTAAGATAAAATCTGTTGAAAAAGAGAAGAATGTGGACACTAAGTTTGACAAATCTGCGACCTTAGGAAAACTTATATGTGTAACACTAATGAACAAAAACAAAGATTGAAAGTCTAAGATGGTTTCTAAGGTTGAGGTAAAAAAAGATGAGTCAAAACCAGTCACTTAATGTTCTAAACCTAAAATTAAGCAAGACAAAAGGAATATGAATGTCATTGCACGAGGAATATATCGAGTCATAAAAACAGGAGCGCACACGCTAATTGCTAAACCTAACATGTTTTCTTCTAATTCCACAAGAGTAGCAAGTTCTAGTAATGTTAGTAGACCAAAGTCTAAGAGCAATAATTTGAAGAAAAGAGTCTCACTGCATACTAAGTCTAAGAACACTTCTAAGGGATTCAAGAAACCTCAAAGTAGTGTTAGTTTAGTTATCAATAAGAGTAATACATCGAATTCGAATGTTTCTAAATAAAAACACAAATGTATTAAATGCAAAAGTTATAAACGTTGTGAATGATGGTTCGAATCTTTTATGTGTTTCGTGTGGCAAAGATGTTTTTATGATATCTCATGATAAATGTGTTGCTCGATATGCTTTGTCTGTGAATTCTAGAGTAAAAAGGGCCTTGTTTAGGTTTAGTGTTGCTACCCCCCCCCCCAAAGCAACAAATAAGGTCTCTCGTGCTTCACCATTAACTCCAAAATCTAGACAACATAGGACACTTAACATTTACATGAAAACCAAAATAGAGACGAGTAGGAAGTGGCAGAAATGGTTTGAACATCATCCAAGTTTTAATTGGCCACCTAAGAGCCTAATTGTACAAAAACCACCAAGTGTTAATAAGAGTAGAGCTAGTGCCATAACTCACTCTAAAACACCAGCTGCCATACAAAATAGGTAGCCAAACTTTCCACTCTTCTATTGGTGTTTTCCTCATGTGGTGCAGGTGATCCAGATCGTCCTTTAGATTATTGATAGTGGGTGCTCAAAGCATATTACTGACAATCTAAACTGTTGAGAAATTACGTTGAGAAATTCATAGGAACAGCCCGCTTCAGAAATGACCACATTGCAGCAGTCACAAGATATGGAGATTACGTTTAGGGAAACCTAATGATATGTCATGTGTACTATGTTGAGGGCCTTGGACACAACCTTTTCTTGGTTGGACAATTTTGCGATGGGGGCCTAGAAGTAGCCTTTCGATCTAACACTTGCTTCGTTTAGAATTTGGAGGGTGAAGATCTGCAAATCGGCTTTTATGATTCTAATCTCTACACCATCTTCATTTCTTACATGGAAGCTTCATCTCCCGTCTGCTTAATGTCCAAACCTACATCAACAAAATCATGGTTATGGCACCGTAGACTTTCTAACCTGAACTTCGGTACCATTAATCATCTTACTAAACAAGACTGAGTTGATGGGCTTCTGAAGTTTAAGTACGATAAGACCATTTATGTCCATCATGTGAGCAAGAAAAGAGCATGAAAACCACTCTTAAACCTAAATTGGTTCCAAGTACTCATTATAAGCCGGAGATGATTCACATGGATTTGTGCGGTCCAATAAGGGTAGAAAACATTAATGGCAAAAGATATATTTTGGTATTATCGATGATTACTCCCGTTATACTTGGGTGTACTTTCTTCATATAAAGGATGCGGCTCCAGAGATGATCATTAAGTTTATTACTCAGATTCAACAGAATATCCCAGTTCAAATTCAAAAGGTTCGATCTGATAATGGCAGTGAGTTCAAAAATGAAAAACTAAAGTCTCATTATGAAAATCTTGGCATTATGCATCAAACTTCAATTGCTAGAACGCCTCAGCAAAACGGTGTTACTGAACAAAGAAATCAAACACTTGTCGAGGCTGCCCGCATGATGCTCATCTTTCCAAAAGCACCGATAAATCTATAGGCTAAAGCTATTTCCACTGCTTGCTTTATGCAAAATTAATCTTTAGTGCATACTTATTATAACAAGACTCCATATGAATTGATAAAGAACAAAAAATACAAGGTTCAATACTTTCATGTGTTCGGATCCTTGTGCTATCCAACATATGATCGTGATGATCTTGGGAAGATGAAACCAAAGGCGAACATTGGCATCTTTATTGGTTATTCTGAATCATCAAGAGGGTTTCGACTCTATAACCGCAGAACGAGAAAGATTATGGAAACCATTCATGTAAAATTTGAAGAGCTTACGGCAAGGGCTTCTAAATACAACAATTCAAGATCCAGACAAAATTGCTTGAATTTTCAAGATTCATCAGAAGACTCAAATGAAACACCATCAAAAGAAGACTTGGATAATCTGTTTGGTCCTCCGTGTAAAGAATACTATAAGACGAGATATCCCTAAGTTTCAACTAATTCCGCTGCAACTACTCTCAATAATGAAGACACTCCTTCATCATCTTTAGTCATCATTGAAGATAATGAATGTCCTCAGATAGTATCCTCATTAGAAGAACCACTTACTAATGAACCAACAACTCTAGTCTCGGATAATAATGCTGATGAATCTGTTCAAGAAGACACTGCATAACTTGACGGAAACACTTTCATAAATCCATTATGCTTTATTGTGTTAGAAGAAGCTGAGTCATCTTCAACAAATCAGGATCCGTCAAATATGCATAAGTTCTACCAACAACAATGCTTAATTGATCAATGGACAAAGAATCATCCATTAAAGCAAGTGATTGGTGACCCTTCAAAGCCACTAATGACAAGAAGTAGACTCCAAACAAATGCTAAGATCTAATTGTATGCGTTAACAGTAAGTACTACGGAACCCAAAAACATCAAAGAAGCAATGCTTGATCACAGCTAGATAGAATCCATGCAAGATGAGCTAAACCAGTTTAAAAGATTGAATGTTTGGGAACTTGTTGAAAGACCTGTTAGAAGGAACATTATCGGGGTAAAGTGGCTTTGGAAAAACAGGACATATGCTGAAAACACGATTATTCGCAATAAGTCTCATTTAGTCGCCAAGGGTTATCTTCAAGAAGAAGGAATATACTTTGAGGAATCGTTTGCTCTTTTTGCACGACTCGAAGCTGTTAGAATGTTCATTGCTTACGCGACTCGTAAGAACTTCACTATCTACCAAATGGATGTCAATACTGCATTCCTCAATGGACCACTAAAAGAAGAAGTTTTTATGAGTCAGCCCGATGAATTTGTAAACCTAGACTTTTCCTATCACGTTTATTGTCTTTAGAAAGCTCTTTACGGTCTCAAACAAGCCCCAAGAGCACGATATGACAAGCTTTCCTCATTCCTGATTGAACATCACTTCACAAAAGTTATTGTTGACCTGACCTTATTAACAAGAAGACATGGGGATGACATATTACTTGTTCAAGTATATGTTGATGACATAATTTTTGGTTCAACAAATCCAGTTTTTTCAAACAGATTTACAAAACTTATGAAAAACAATTTCAAAATGTCAATGATGGGTGAAATGAAGTTCTTTCTTGGACTTCAGATTCATCATCACCTCGTGGAATCTTCATAAGTCAGTCACAATACACTTTGAAGATTCTTAAGAAACATGTATGGATGGTTGTGACTCCATTAGTACATCAATGGCTACTACCAGAATTGATACAAATTTACAAGGTACCCTAACTGATCCAACAAAATATCGTAGTATGATCGGGGGACTAATGTATCTCATTGCAAGTCGACCAGATATTGCCTTTGCAAAATTTGTATGTGCACGTTATCAAGCACGACCTACGGTCAAACATCTCAAAGAGGTCAAGAGGATCTTTCGATACCTGAGACAAACCTATAACATGGGTTTAAGGTACTCGAAGGATTCCGGCTTGGAACTAATTGCGTATTCAAATGCAGACCATGCAGGGTGCCATGATGACTACAAAAGCACATCCAGAGGAATGCAATTTCTGGGAGACAAGCTAGTCAATTGGTCGTCTAATAAACAAGGTAAAATTGAACATTACTTTTTTAGGACGAAATACCATTTCATATAGGAGCATGCGATTTAAAGAGCGCTATTACCATATCCTGCAATCCAGTACAACATTCACGTACAAAACATTTCAACATCCGTTACCTAAGGAAAGGTTTGAGTACTTAGTTCACATGATTGGTATGAGATGTATGACTCCAACATAGTTGGATCATCTCGCGAAGTTATCTTCTTGAAGTGAAAGATCATGCATCAAACATATGTATATACATTCAAAAACCAAATACAAAATTAAAAAATGAAAAACTCAAAAATATTTTCTTTTTATAAAATTGAAAACAAAAATACAAAATTGAAAAATGAAAAAGCTAAAAAATATTTTCTTTTACATTTGTCAATATACAAAAGATAAAAATATAAGTTATTGATGCAAACATATGTCTCCTCTAATCCCACAGTTTCATGATGCTATTTTTCATAAATGTGTCTTTGAAAGCTGTCAATGCATCATGAACTGAGTGGGAGTTATTCATACATCAAAATGAATTTTCACCAGTAAAACATGTGTCTTGTAAACATTTCCATTCACAACAAAAGAAATAATGTTTCATATCATCATCTTTGAAAAATCACAAGTGTGTTCAGAACTGCAAAAATAACTATCTCTCAAATAAAGTTTATTCATAAAGGAAGAAATTCTTTGATAGATATTTATTCGAGGGGGAGTTATAATTTTTTTCGTAAACATACGAGACTTATAAATGTTAAAGTCATTCAAGGGGTTAACTATGAAACGGGATCTTCATCCAAGGGGGAGTGTTGTTATTAAAATTGGACATCAAAAGAATCAAACTGAACGTTAAGGGACTAAAAATGCCAAAAATGAAAAAATAAAAAACCGAAAGTATATAATGAATAGGACTTTCCAAAAGTTTCATAACTTTTGGAAGTCCTACTAGAAGCTTTCGTAAATCCTTTCGTGCTAATCACTTTTGAAAAATCAAAACTCGATCCAAATTTATTTGCAATTCGTTAATCACTTCAAAAGTAAGCTTCTAATATTATTTATTAAATCCTTTTAATTATTAATTCGTATCAATTGTTTTAATTAGGATATATCAAATTAGGGTTAGGGTTTTGTAATTTCTAATCAATTTTGATTAAGGGATATTATATTTTTTTGGGTAAAGGGAAAATTCCTGGTAAATGTATTACTCCAAAAAACGATTCAGTACAAAGGATGTGGGTGAATCTCACATCTCAGCCCGTTACATAGGCAAAAAGCGAACATAACAAGCACAACTACTCCATAGGAGGATACTACAAAAACTAGATAACAATTGACTCAACAAACATCAAAAAATCTATTTCTTCTTCCTGCCATAGACCGTGATATCAAGATCATCACAAATAGACTAAAGGTACTCAAACATATCATGATTCTCGTACATATCATCATCATACGGGTCGTAATCATCATTATCTAGATAAGAATCTCTCCATTGTTCCAACAAGCTATTAGTACGATAACCTTTATCACTTCCTTCTTTACCACTCGTTGAAATCCTTAAGTTAACAGTTTTATCAAAAACCACTTCCACTTCACTATCACTATCCACAATACCCGTAGGAACAATCGGCTTCTCGTTATCGTCCACAAACCTAAGTTACCTTTACAAATTTGTCATTCTATTTTATCGATTTTCTTACCAATAGGAGTATTAATAGAACTAACATTAATGGTTCCCTTATCAGCCGAGTTTGGGATCCCTCAATTCGTACCCAAATCAACATCATTATCAATCGAGGTAAGTGGTGTGTGCTTAATTACACATACCTTTTACCTATAAAAACGAGCCTAAATACCAAACAACGAACATAAAATGCCAAATATATGTGGGTTTTACTATTTGTGTTGTGCAGGTAACAGATATTCACTAAAGGACAAAAAAAGCAAAAACTAACAAAACCGAGTACGAGAATGAAAAGAGCATGAAAAGTCGAAGCCAAAGAAGGGCCGAGTCATCCCATTAAGCTTATTTATTAAATCAAAGCCCATATCATAAGCCTAAATCAATTATCCAAATCCATGATCAACCCGACCCAATAACAAAGCCCAAACCAAAAAGCCCGTTAACCATTAACTATAACACCCTTAAACCACTTTTCACTATTAGTCCTTAGGCACTAACATAGTTAGTCCTTAGGATTTACACCATTAGCCCCTACATCCTTATACCTTTAAACCATTAGTCCTTTTACCCTAACATTGGTTAACCCGTTATCCCCAAAACAAACACACCTATTTCTTGCCATTAACACTATTCACCCATCACTCTCACCTCGACCCCTGCTCAAACAAACAAACCCATCACTCTCACAACTCAACCCCACTCCACAAGGTGCCAATTCCACCTTGGCAATCCCATGATTTTTCATTGGCTATGAGACATCACAAAGAATCAAGGGCTGTGATTCAAAAACTTGGAGAACAATATAATTAAAGGGTTATGAGGAAGCTTTTGAAGCCTCTCTCCCAGCAAACACAACAAGCAGAGCAGAAAGCTTGTGCTCGGCTATAAATAGTGTGTGTTTTCACACATTAGAAAATGTAGTTTTTTATCTAGTTTTTAATAGCGTATTTATTGTATTTTTTAGCTTATCTTAGTTTAAAATCAGCTTATTGTAACTTTTCTTTAAGTATTAATGAAATTTTGAGTTTTTATGTTAACATCTGTTTTCCTTATGCTAATGAATTAATATGTTTGAAAATGGTCTAATAAGCTAAATAAGCTATTGTTTAATCTGTTTTATTAAAGCCTTACAAACTCCTAAGTGTTTAAGAAAAGTTCACTTAAAAAATCACCCCTCAAAGTACCACATCTTATTTGGAAGAAAAGCCAATTTTGGAAGGGTTTTTAAGACCACACTAGCTTATCTATGATAAGCTAGAGCTTGTTGAATGGCTCTAAGAGCCTTTTATACCCTTGTTTAAGCAAAGGGCTTAGTAAGTTTCATTTTTTTTGCTTATTTGCTGTTTGCTTATTCTACTGCTTGTTTTAGTGCTTATTACTGCTTATTGTTGCTTATTGGTTCTCATTTATGTTTTTTAGATGTAGTTTTTAGCTTACAAGTCATTTGAATGTGTTTTCTTAAAAACTGCCTTTTATTGCTTAAAACTACTTATTAAGTTTGTTTATTGTGAAGTGCTTATCTTCACTGAGTTTTTGCTTATTTGTGCTTAGTATGCTTAGTACTCAATATGTTTTTGCAATTTAGAACTTAACTAAGTCTGTTTTAGCTTAAAAGTTCAATTTCAAAATTTAAAGGGGTGTTTGGCATAAGCAGTCTTAACATAAGTTAAGACTGTTGGGGTTATTTTTAGTTTCTAAATCAGTTTTAACAAGCTCAAATAGGGTCTAAGTGCTAGTTTTTATAAACTTAAAGTAGTTTTATTAAGTTTTTAGATTGTTTGATGAAATTCTAAAGTTTACCATTTCAAAAGTGTCTAAACTGTTTGATTCTTAGCTTTATAAAAGTTTGCTTAGGAAGTAGTTTATTTGTGTTCATTTAAGTTTTTTACTGCATCAATATGCATGTGTCTTAAGTTTATAATCTTTGGTTAGCCCTTTTTAGTATTTTTTATCAAAACTCAGTCAAAGTAGTGGCAGGTTTTGGGTTAAGCTTAAATAGCCTAGATGTGCAGATCAAATGTGGTTAAAATCTAGTTTAAATTTGTTTAAAATCTGTTGAATTCAGCTCATTGTAGTATGTGCTTTCTTAGTTTTAAGTTTTTAGGTTGTTAAGCTTGTTTTTAAGTCTTTGAATTTAAGCTTAAAGTATGTGTCAAAAAGTCTTTTAAAAGAATCATTTAGAGTAAACTGTCTAGCTAGTTTTAAAGTTCTTATTAGCTTCTTTAGGTAGCTCATTTATAGTCTAAAGTGCTTATAAGTATAGGACTAGATATGCTTTCAGCTTAATTGTTCTCTTTTAGCTTATTGAATCCATATAAGCCTAGCAGTCTTAACTAGTGGTTTTTACCTACTGTCATTTTAGTTTGTTTTTCTAGCTTATTTCTTAGGCTTATTTGATTATAACTAGCTCATTTTTGTCTTTTGGGTATAGAGGTTCATCTGTTCCTAGTGATTAGCTTTTACTTTGTGCTTATTTGTTCAAGTTCTTAACATAAAAGTTTGGGATAAGTCTTTTCCATTGAGATTTTAAGGTCTGCTATCTTTAAGCCTTATCATACTTTTCAGCTTAATTTTTTAGCTTATCTTGAGCCATATGTGCTTATTAGGTTTAGGTATAAGCCTGTTTTAGCTTATTTAGTTTTTACTTTTGCTTCTCTTGTCCTATAACTCCAAACAATTAGCTAAATTGTCATATAAGTCTTTTAAGCTAACTGTCATTTTGATTCAGCTTTTTCTAGCTTATTTTCAAGTTTTATAAAAAGTTCTTTTTTAAAGTTTTCCATTTTTGCTTATTTTATAACTTTTTTAAAAAGAAAACAAAAAAATGCTTTATAAAAAAGAGAGGTCACAGGGGTCGAACCTGTGACCTCCCCTTTATAATTTTTAGATTTTTCCAATTTAGTTTAGTATTTTTAATTAATTTTTTAGATTAAAACCGTTTTTAATTCATAATAAATAAAATAAAAGTTAAAAAAATATAATTCTTTTTCCTAAAATTATTTTTAATTATTTAGGACTGTTAAAAATTAAATTTGCTTTTGTAGGGTTAAAG
>BQNB010147880.1:0-16380 GCA_026074375.1 Tanacetum coccineum
ATTAAACTTAAAAAGATTACAAGACTTGGAAGACAATAAGTAAAACATAAACAAAAGCTGTAAAGACTAACTAGATGCCCTTCAATGGGCTACAAGGGTCCTATTTATAGAAGGGAATTAGGTCTCGAGTCCTTTAAAGTGTGCTACTTCTGTGAGGGTTTAAGAGGTGTGTTTCTTGTGTGAGTGAAGTCTCTAAGTTATCATATCCATCAAAATTTCTTGCTCACCAAGCCCAGTGATCTTAGCCATTGATTATTTGTCTTCAATCCTTGACGAATGAGGATTTCGAGGATTACCAAGGTGGCATTTGGTGTTTAGTGGAGTAGGGTTGAGGGGTTTTGTTTGTTGGAGCAGGGGTCGAGGTGGGAAAGTGACAGGGATGATGAATAGTAATTTTGGCGGGAAAAGTTTGATTTGGGTGAACAGGGTAACGGGGTTAAGGGTGTTATGGGTATAGGGACTAACCACGTTAGTCTGTAAGGACTAACAGTGTAAAACATCAGGGATTTGTGGTGTAATGGGTTTAATTGGATTATGGTTAAGTGATAAATGGGCTTTGGTTATTTGGGCCGGGTAAGGTTTTAAGGGTTTATGGACTTTTTAAAGTTAAAGCTTTATAAATGAAGGCTTAATGGGCTGACCCGGCCCATTAAATGAGTACGGGTTGGCCCATTTAAGATTTCTCCGTTTTCGGCTTCGTCTTTGACTTGACTTTTTGGTGTTGACTTTGACTTTTGTTGACTTTGACTTTTTTGTGGTCTTTCCATTTCCGTGCTCGGTTTTGTCCGTTTTGACTTTATTTTTGTCTTTTAGTGAATATCCGATACCTGCATAGTATATAAAGCAAAGCAAGAATATATTTGGCATTTTATGTCCGTTTTTGGTCATTTAGGCTCGTTTTAATGGATAAATGGTATGTGTAATTAAGCACATACCAGAAACATTAACTCGTTTTTCTGGTTTTGTCAAGAATTATAAAATCCCGTGTAGTTTC
This sequence comes from Tanacetum coccineum, assembly GCA_026074375.1. Classification (NCBI taxonomy): domain Eukaryota; kingdom Viridiplantae; phylum Streptophyta; class Magnoliopsida; order Asterales; family Asteraceae; genus Tanacetum; species Tanacetum coccineum. The sequence continues at coordinate 995 of BQNB010147880.1, forward strand.
AAGCATTAAAACACTTAAAAGACAACTTAATTAAACCCAATTTCTTTCTACCACCATTCAATCAAACAAGTAATCTTTAAACATACAAATTTCTCAATGACGACTCTTGCTGACAAAGCAATTCTTTCGGGTGCTGACAATCGTCCACCTATATTGGAAAATGATATGTACGATTCTTGGAAAAGCATAATGGAGCTATACATGATGAACAGACAACATGGACGAATGATCCTTTAATTCGTTGAAAATGGTCCACTCATCTGGCCTACAATTGAGGAAAATGGTGTGACTAGGCCAAGAAAATACTCTGAATTGACTCCTGCAGATGCAATTCAAGCTGATTGTGATGCGAAAGCAACAAATATCATTCTATAAGGATTACCACCAGAGGTCTATGCACTTGTTAGCAATCATCGAATCGCCAAGGAACTTTGGGAAATAATTCAACTTCTCATGCAAGGAACTTCATTGACGAAACAGGAAAGAGAGTGTAAACTATATGATGAATTTGATAAGTTTGCTTATAAGAAGGGGGAAACACTACGTGATTTCTACTTGAGATTTTCATTGCTACTCAGTGACATGAACATCTACAATGTGAAACTAGAACAATTTCAAGTGAACACCAAGTTTTTGAATACTCTTCCTCCTGAGTGGAGCAAATTTATGACAGATATCAAACTGGTTCGGGACTTGCACACAACTAATATTGATCAGCTTCATGCTTACTTGGGACAACATGAATTTCATGCAAATGAAGTTTGTTTAATGCTTGAACGCAACTCAGATCCACTTGCTTTGATTGCAACCCATCAGATGACCTAATCTCCTTATCAAACTCATCAGAACTCATACCAAAACTCGCAATTTCAACCACAAGTTTCACTATATCAGTCTTCATAATATGGATCACCTTATCAGTCTCAACAATACTCAAACAATCAATTATCAACACCTCTTTCAATCACTTATCCATCCATTGATTATCAATCATCAGTTCATTACAACATCTATTCTTCACCATCATCCATCCCTCAAATGGAATATACTCCCACAGTTAACCAACAACAACAACTTGAATTTCCCAAACTAGACTCAGGTCTAACTGTTCCAGTGTTCAAGCAAGGTGACGATCCCATTGATGCCATAAACCATATGAGGTCATTCCTATCAGCTGTCGTCACATCTCGCTATCCTACCACCAACAACCAGCTGAGGAATTCGTCAAACCCTAGGCAACAAGCTACCATTAATGATGGAAGAGTGACATTACAACCAGTTTAGGGGAGACAAACTTCTTTTGCTGCGAGTACTACTAGGACATACACTCCATGAGCAAGTGGAAGCAATTATAGGAAACAAAAGACTGTTATTTGTTACAACTACAAAGGGGAAGGACATATGTCCAAACAGTGCACTAAACCGAAAAAGAAAAGGGATGATTCATGGTTTAAGGATAAAGTGTTGCTGGTACAAGCTCAAGCAAATGGTCAAATTCTACATGAGGAAGAACTATCATTTTTGGCAGATCCAGGAATTACAGAAGGTCAAGCCACACAGACTGTCATTACCCATAATGCCGCTTATCAAGCCGATGATTTGGATGCATATGACACTGATTGTGATGAACTCAACACTACCAAAGTTGCTCTCATGGTGAATTTATCTCATTATGGTTTAGATGCTCTCGCTGAGGTACACAATCCTAATAATATGGATAACAATATGATTAATCAAGGTGTGCAGGTGATGCCGTCTTCTGAATAGTTGAGTGTTGTGAATCATTCAGTGACTGAAATAATCAGTGATAGCAATATCATTCCTTATTCTCAGTATGTGACAGAATCACAACAGACTGCTGTTCAGGATTCTAACTCATCTGCACAAGAAGATGCACTGATATTATCTGTGATTGAACAACTAAAAACCCAAGTAACTAATTGCACCAAGAATAATCTGGACAATAAAAGTGTCAATGATACTTTAACTGCTGAGCTTGAAAGATATAAAGAACAAGTTAAAGTTTTGAAACATAGCATCATTTTCACCCCAAGAAAACATAAGAAAAAGGGGCTATGAAACTCACCTGATGCTTAGCTTCCCAAAAGAATCCAACAAAAGCTTCACAAACACTTCACGGATAATCTAAACAATTAAGCACACAATAAGCTACCATCAATTAGGCATTCAACCCAATATGATGTAACCTCAACTATGATGGAATATCTAAGCTATCTACCCATAATACTATACTTGATTTAAACATTTATTCCAGACTACTACATATGTCATTTACACATCACTGCTACACTTTAAATTTTCTAAGTTTTGAGCTGAATTTTATACTCACTTTCACGTCCCTAAACGTAGCACTTAAACCTCTATAATTCAAACCACAATTCACCAAGCTACATATAGTGTCCAATGAACCACATATAACACACCCAAAGCCATACCATGTTTACAATAATCCTTTAGAAATTCATTAATCCAAAGTGTCCAGAATTCGTCCAGAATCAACCTCCTAGGAAAGTAGTGCACTAGCTGACACACTTTAGACCTGCTTTTACAACTTAAAAAAATTCAGGGGTCACTACACAATAAATAAACTAACTTCTCCACGTGATTTATAGCCGTCTAACTAATATGTCTAAGTATTTTGTAAAATAAATCAAAAACCAAAACCTGAAATTCGTCTCAGTTTGTAACACATTTGGATTTTGTAACGACCTTTTGACCTACTTCCCGAGCAAAAAAACTCACGATGCCAACTTTTTCTGGAAAATTAAACTCCCTCTGAGGTTAATCTCTCAAAAAGTGTAAATGTTTTATTTTGAATTTTAATGAATTAGTTAAGCTCGTTACAAAACTACCTTTAACTTTCTGCAGTGAATTAAACAACTAATTCCGGGCGATTCTTGACCCTAACGCATGATACGAAAAATAAAAAAAAATCTTGTAACAATTAAACAAATAATTTAAAACAATCATTCTATCATGTATAAACTTCTAGAAAAATCAAAGCCCTAATTTAAAACCCTAACCCAACATACTAGATACATTAATATAAAAATTAAATAACTAGAAGCAAAACAAGATTAGAAAATACCTTAACCAAGTACCCTAAAATACTCTTCTTTATCTTCTCATTGTAAAAAATCGCCAACAATTCAAAAGGGTTTAGGATATTTTTTGTATTAATAGCTCTACGGAAACCAAAATAAAGCCTAGTTAGTGTTTGATTTCTAATACAACTTTATTATTTTCTTTTCTTCTCTTTTTTTTCTTTTAAAATTCGTATTTTACTATTCATCTATAAAAAAAATTATTATTAGTTAATTAATTACCTTCATACCTTAAGTTTTATAAAAACCTAAGCTAATTTGGTAAACCATTTTGCTTATAAACTACTTTCTAAAAATAACTTTTCTTTCCAAATTCACTTTCCAAAAATAGAAAGTCCCTTCCAAAAACTCTCATATTTTTAACAAACCAATTTCTTTCACAAAATTACACACTTCTCATTTTAATCCATCCCAACCTAGACTCCACATATTAACCAAAACAATTCTCTCAAAAATACCCAATTAAATTCCATTATCGGACTATAAGTGATTAAAAGAATAATTTCTCCATCAGCGTAACTCAATCTCTTAACCTAACCTCTAAAACCTAAACTTATCTTAAATTACTAACACAAAAATACGTATACGTATAATTACTTACACAATTAACGCGAAACCACTTCAATCACCGAAATCATTTCCTTGTTGAACTTCACAAAATTCAACACAAATCCAGCCCAGAGAGACGATACACTCTCATGGATTGATTAATCCAATCTCAACATATCCTACACAAACACATAATAAACACGTATAAACAATGAACCATACAATGCAACAAATACATATAGGTCAAACTACATTTGAACCAACCACTCCAAGTCATGGTTGTCACAGTATCCCCCCCTTGAGAAAATCACGTCCCGAGATATAACTACCGAGCATAGCACTAACGACAAACAACGGAGGACACTTAGACCTCATTTGATCCTTGCGTTCCTAAGTAAGCTCAGGACCACGCTTCGAATCCCAATGAACTTTTACTAATGCTATCATACTACGCTTTTACTCATGACCTCTCGGTCCACAACATCATCGGTTCCTTGACAAAACAAAGAGTCTTGTCAACTTACCCTTCGGCTAACTTCCAAAATCCTGAATCCAACTGCTAATGACTTTGCTTACCCCCAGAAGGGTGCAATTAGCAACACAATGACAACCCTAAACAAAAAAAGCATCCCTCTACATGTACCTCGCTATCCCTCGATAAATTATCCAAAACCTTACGTTTTGTAACAACGTGTTTTTTTATCTATACCTCGTAACTCATCAAACAAGAACTGTCTTGAAATTAAGATATAAGATGTTACAAAGCTCAACGTATCTAAAGAATCCACGCAAATTCAGGTTTACTCAAACTTTCAGCACCTCCCAATCCAATTTTCCGATACTCAGCTCATAAGACAGAAATTCTCAACCGAACTGTAGGCCCAATATATCCAAAGATCTCAAATGGTCCTACATAACTCGGTTCTAACTTGTCTTTCTTTCCAAACGTACTACACCTCTCCAAGGTGAGACCTTCAACCACCCATAACCTACCAGCATTAATTCAAAAGTTTCCCACTACTACCAAGCTAACACTTTCGACAATTTGGCTGCCTCAAGCCTTTCCTGTATTACCACTATCTTGTTGGTTGTTTCTTGTACCAAATTTGATCCATTCAACTCACTTTCTCCAGTTACGGCCCATAAAACGGTAACCTACATTCCTTTCCATACCATGCTTCAAATGAAGCACATCCATACTCGAATGATAATCCCCACCTTAGGGAAAAAACTCATCTCACGAAAGTGAGTATTTCAATTACCTCTAAAATCTACCATACTTGTCCTAAGCATAGCTAGGAATGGGGTGACTTAGTCAGTCCATTGACTACACCCAAATCGCATCGTATCCACTACTCACACTTGGTAACTTGACAACAATATCCTTAGTTATCCTTTCCCACTTCTACTCGGGTAACTCAGGTTGTAGCAACAATCCTGAAGACCCTTGATACTCAACTTCCACTTCCGAATACGCTAAATACTTACTACCGCAACTAGCTATATCCTTCTTCATACTCAGCCATCGATTAGTTAACCTAAAACCACACAACATCGTATCGCTCCAAGAATGGGATAAATACTTGTCGTATACGCCTCTTCCAATAGCCATGGTCCTATACATCTCTCCAATGGAGTCCGAACCTTGTCAACCAATATGCACCACTCACTATCTCTTTTCACACGCGTTGGTCCAAGCCACGGCATACATCTTTATGTTGACGCGTTCTTTGCTTTGGACATCTTATCTTATGCCACCAACATCCTTTTCTCAAACCTAGATCGGATCATCGTACATCTATCTCGAACTCATTCTTGGCTTCACTCCTTCTTCCTACTCCACGGTACAACATCTACATTTGCCTTTCCCAGATGGTACTTGGCCTCGAAATCAAACTCACTAAATAACATCCATCCATCATCTTTGCCTCATGTTCAATCCTTCCGATTGAAAGTGTGTTGTAAGACATTCATATCCTAAGAATACTCTTCCATGTCTCGTTCACTTAATGCCTCTAGCATTATAAGGCAAAACCTACCACGTTAGCCATGCAATCCTTCATAAGAACCTTCAGTTGTCGCGACGTACAAGCAATCACCTTCTCCCTTTTTCCAAGCATGCTTCCAAATCCTTGCTTCGCGCGTCATAATATACTACGAAATCGTCTGCTCCTTCCGGCAATGCCAAGATCGGCTCATTACCCATTTGATTCCTTCCACATCTAGATAGCTTCCTCTTTGCTCCGCTTCCACGTTGTTGGAAAACTTCACGTACATCTTCTCTCCTTTATGACTCAACGATCATCTCACATGTGACTCGAACACCTCCTTAGATTCGTGTCGGTTTAAAATATCGACTGTATATATACGTTAAACTAGCATGTCTATATACGGCCAGCACACTCGGCTAATTAACACCATGAAAACCGCCGGTGCATTGGTTAACCCAAAGGCATATCCGTAAACTTCGAACGTGTCCATTACCATCCTAAAACAGTCTTACTACGTCATCCTCGTGCACCCTCTATTGGTGACATCACATACAAATTTTCTATCTCACTCTTCTCATATAATCGATGCTCATTCCAAACTACCCAACCTTTCTTCATACCAGATCAATATAGACGCTTCCCCAACAAGTTACCATTCGAACCAACCCTCACCTTGCAACTCCTGCAATCATTCCAGACCTCTTGCCTTTCTAAAGACGTCAAACGACACGAGCCTTCGCAAATCGGCGTCGCTCCTTGTACTAATTCCATACGAAATCCTATTCTACGACGAGGGGTAAAACCTACTAATTCCTTAGGAACACTTTAGAGGGCTCACATACTACAAAGATATCACATAATCTCAACTCATCTTCCTTGGTACTCCTACGAGACCTCGTATCCTCTTTAGTTCGTTTTCTCCCCGAACCTTAAGCACTCTCCAAATTACCAAGGCATTTTAACTACCTTCTCGTGGCATACCATCTCAGCCTTATGTCTCAACAACCAATTCTCTCCTACGACTACATCAACACTCTCATAACTAAGAGGTACTAAATCAAAAGTAAAACGAGAATTCTCTAATTCCAACTTGGGATCGTGAATAATTCTATTCGCTTTGCTACTATCAATCGCACCACTCAAAAGATACGTCCTAACATCAACTTTAGCACCACGCAATGAGGAAATTTCAAACTTCACATGCACCAATTGGTATGGACCCAAAAATTACACGATTCCAAAAAGAAAAAAAAATCAACCGAATGTAAACGTCGACAAGAAGAACAAACCTCCGACCTAACAAACACATCAACGATTTCTAGAAACACCCCCAACGAATAATACCACGTACCATGACCCATTAATTAAAAGATTAAGAACCTTTGTACAAAACCAATTTTACCAAGGAAACCTTTCCTCATAACCTTAACCAATCAATTTTAAAAAACAGTAGAATCAGCCTTAGATTTAATAATGCAAAGAATTTTAAGTGTAAAAAAAATTAATAAAATTTTCAAAACTTATTTTAATTATGGATTTTCTTAAAATAAAACAAAACATATTTCTTTTATAAAATGTGTTGCTTTTATTTATAATATTTTTTAAAAGAAGTTTTTTTAACACCTAAACAATATGGTATCGACTACAACAAACTTTACTTTCAAATGAAATTTATGACTCACAACAAAAAAAACATCATGATAGCAAAATAGACTCCCAAAAATACCCTTACGAATTCCAATACCATAATATTAATTTTAACTTGAAAAACGAAACACGACAAGAACTCTTGCAAACCAACAAACCATAAGACTCATCCATACCAACGTCCCCTAGAATCCCAAACCAAAGAGTATCGTCACCTTTAGACAAAGGAAAAACAATCAAAACGCCGAACGGAGAACATAGAACACTAGTTCTATGATGACACCCTAGAATACCAACACGAGCGTTGGATATCTCAACAAACAACGAGCTAACGAACCAACTTAAGAATCGCAACGACAATACCAACAGGTATCCGATGTATCCAAACGATAGATGAAAGGGAACCTTACCATCTACGCAACCCAACCTAATATAATCGCCCAATCGGTTAAGAGAGGAATTTCTATAACCACACAACCATCCTCAATTAGGATCTCACATCACTCTAACACCATCTATCACAACTAATCCAACTTACAACCTTACATAATATATACAAGCAACAATGATCAATGCAATCAAAGTCACAAGTCCACGTGTGTGTTGCCGTTATAATTATGTTCGCGACCATAATTATAATTGCACCTTTTTCGCACGAGTAACATACTTTCCAAACCCACATCTCAATGATTAACACACATCTACCACAAGCACTTAATAATAATCCCAAAATAACTCAAACATGATAATCTATCTAACGAACCCATAAAATCCCATCGACCAAATGAAACAGAAGTCACATTGTGACCCAAAATATAAAAGCAATCCCGATTATATCAACCATCGAGGGTAGAAAAAGAAATAAACATATGTTGGTCCTCGCTTGGGTTTTAACTTTTCCTCACTCAAAAGTACACGCCAACTCCGCGGGTCCAGTGATGTAAAAAACATATCTCCCAAAGAATATCGTCCATAGAGGTAGGGGAAGAATGACTAAAACTAAAAAAAAAAGTATAATACAATATAGGATCCACATAATGAAAAAGTATGTATTTTTCCATATTATATAGTAGTAATTCCAAAATATAAACAGAAAGAAATTCAAAGCTTTTAGATAGCGTTCACAATAACGATTTATACGCACACAACATTTAGCGCATAAAATAAAACAAAATTAGGGACCCTTAAGCTATATTCTAGGCTCAACCACCTATTCTTATAACCAAGGGCTCTGATACCAATCTGTAACCCCCGCCAAGATGGAAAACGCGAGGTAAACAAGAATGGATATCAACACAACACCTGGTGTCCCTATAAAGAGAACACTAAAAAGAATACTAAAGTAGAAAAACAAAAAGACTCAAAGTTCAAACAATACCCAAAACCTAATGTGTCTTTCTTAATGAGAAAGAGGGTCTCGTCAATAAATAACATGCAGAACATAATCCAAACAATTCATGCAAACGTAATTATTCAAAACAGAAAGCATAAATAAACTCCAAGCATCCTACGGTCTCTTCTAGCCACCTCGCTCTAACTTAGCACCATTAAGCTCACCTGAAAATGATGCTTAAAAACGTCAACACAACGGTTGGTGAGATTCATTAGGTATAAAGACACATAACAAAAACCTTACCAAACCAATTGCGCATTAGTAAAACAATTAAAACAACACACAATACCACCACAGTTCCACTGGGTCCTATCATTCCACACACAATAAGGGTCCATGGGTAGCTCACTACCCTCCGATCGAAACACAAAGTCATTAGTATTATTTCAACCCTTTAGTTTGTATTTTGTTTTGGTAAGCACCATTACTCAACCGAACTAACATACTTCACCACAACAACAATAATAATAATAACTCCAATTGATCACCAAGCCATGGAGCATACCACATAAACGACTCCAATTGATCACAAAGCCATGGAGCATACCACATAACATACAAACACATAATCACAGCAACTAAAATATTTAAACTCATAGCATCATTTTCAACGCAAGAAAACATAAGAAAAAAAAAGGGGCTATGAAATCACCTGATGCTTAGCTTTCCCAAAATAATCAACAACAATCTTCACAAATACTTCACGAATATTCTCAACAATTAAGCACACAAAAAGCTACCATCAATTAGCATTTCAACCCAAAATGATGTAAACCCAACTAGATGGATATCTAAGCTATCTACCATAATTCTATACTTGATTTAAACATTTTCCAACTCCTACATATGTCATTTACACTTCACTGCTACACTTTATATTTTCTGGTTTTGAGCAGAATTTTATACTCACTTACACGTCCTAAACGTACCACTTAAACACTTCTATAATTCAAACCAAAATTCACCATGCTACATATATGTCCTATGAACGATTACTTCCCTCCCCCATATTTATTTTTATTTGTGACCCTTCTTATAACTCTCCCAAAGCCATTACCCTTTTACAAATACCCTTTAGAAATTCATTAATCCAAAGTGTCCAGAATTCGTCCAGAATCTGACCTCCTAAAAGTATGGCACTAGCTGACCACTTTAGACCTCCTTTCATACTTAGAAAAAATTCAGGGGTCACACACAATATATAAACTAACTTCCACGTGATTTAGAGCCTCTAACTAGATGTCTAAGTATTTTTAAAAAAATCAAAACCAAAACTGAAATTCGTCACTGTTTTACACATTGATTTTGTAACGACCTTTTGACCTACTTCCCGAGCATAAAAACTCACGAGGCCAACTTTTCTGGAAATTAAACTCTCTGAGGTTATCTCCAGTATGTTGTAATTTGTTTATTTGAATTTTTATGAATGAGTTATGCTCGTTACAAAACTACCTAACTTTCTGCAGTGAATTAAACAACTAATTCGGGCGATCTAGACCCTAACGCATGATCAAATCTTGTAACCAATTAAACTAATGATTAAACAATCATTATAACATTATAAACTTCCAGAAAAATCAAAGCCCTAATTTATAAACCCTAATCCATCATACTTAGATTACATTAATTGAAAATTAAATAACTAGAACTAAACAAGGATTAGAAAATACCTTAACCAAGAACCCTAAAATTCTCTTCTTTTTCTTCTCTTGTAAAAATCGGCCAACTTCAATAGGGGTTTAGGGTTTTTATTTTTTTTGTATTTATAGGCTCTAAGGTAATCCTAGATAAAGCCTAGTTAGTGTTTGATTTCTAATACAACTCTATTATTTTCTTTTCTTTTCTTTTTTTTCTTTTCTTTTTTTTCTTTTAAAATTCGTATTTTACTATTCATCTATAAAAAAAATTATTAGTTAATTAATTACCTTCATACCTTAAGTTTTATAAAAACCTAAGCTAATTTGGTAAACCATTTTGCTTATAAACTACTTTCTAAAAATAACTTTTCATTTCCAAATTCACTTTCCAAAAATAGAAAGTCTTCCAAAAACTCTCATATTTTAACAAACTCATTCTTTCAAAATGTCACATTCCCATTTTATTCCAACACCTAGACAATCCTTATATAAAACCAAAATAATTCTCTCAAAGTACCCAATCAATTTCATTATCACTATAAGTGATTAAAATGAAATTTCTCTATCAAATAACTCATTTCTCTTAACCTAACCTCTAAAACCTAAACTTATCTTAATTTACTAACATAAAAATACGTATACGTATAATTACTTACACAATTAATGCGAAACCGCTTCAATCACCGAAATCATTTCCTTGTCACCAAAAGTGAACTAATTGAACTTCATAAAATTCAACACAAATCCAATCCCAGTGAGACGATCACGCTCAATGGATTGATTATCCAATCTCACATATCCCACACAAACACATATAAACACGTATAAACACATAACAATACATTTGCAACAGATACATTGTAGGTCAGACCACTGCTTTAGACCAACCTGCTCAAGTCATGGTTGTCACAGTCGAATGTTGTGAACCATTCAGAGACTGAAATAACCAGTGATAGCAATATCATTCCTTATTCTCAATATGTGACTAAATCACAATAGGCAGCTATTCAGAATTCTAACTCATCTACACAACAAGATGCACTGATATTATCTGTGATTGAACAACTAAAACCCCATAAACTAAATTGCACCAAATTAATCTGGACAATAAAAGTGTCAATGATTCTTTAACTACTGAGCTTGAAAGATATAAAGAACACGTTAAAGTTTTGAAAGAAGGCCAAAATGTTGATTTAAAAAGTAAAGATAACATTTCATATTCATGTGAACAGTCTGTCGAGATTGATTGTCTTAAACAAACTCTTTCTGAACATTTAAAAAGAAAAGGAATACGATTAATGCAAATATTAGTCTTCCAAAAATTTTTAAGAAAGAAGAATCTAGAAACAATTAATAGAGAAATTGATTTTAGAAAATAAATCAAACAGCTATTATAAAGTATTGTTTATAAAAGAGATCAATCAAGTACAACTGTTCATTTTTTTGACAAAAACCATAGTTTTTCATTATCAGACCACTAAACAGCTCTAGGTTTTCAAAATCCTTTCTATCTGAAGAATGCTCAGTAGTTGGAACCAAAGCTTTATGATGGTATTGTCATTAAGAATACTCATGCTATTGTGATTACTGACTCCGAAGAGACCCTTATGCTTGCTGAAGAGAGTCGTTCAAAAATGATTGTTTAAAACAACAGGAATCCAATGGTTTAGAAAATAAATTTAATACCAACACTAGTTGATTTCATGTTTGTTCTCACCAACTATCTCAATATTTTTGAAAAACGATTTGTTCCACAAACTGAATTATCTGCTGAACAAGCCTTTTGGTCTTAGAATTCTATGAATACTTTTAGATCCTTAGTCCCTTCTTGTTAGACGCCACCCAAGTTAAGGTTCCGAAAGAACTCCTAAAGTCCACAGGTAAATACAATTTAGAAGAAACTTAAACACCATCTTGCTGGCTTTACGTGGTTGTCAAGAAGAGAACCACGCCACCCTATCACTTGAGGGCTCGAGGGGGTTATGAACATACAAAATCGTGTTTAGGGAAGAAAAAAATTCCATTTTAAAAGCCCAAAAGACTTATTCAATTCATTCGATCAATATTTGATTGATGAACTTTTTGAAGTCCAAAATGTCTTTCATCAAATGGAACAGGCTGTAGAACAACATCGTTTAGAGTCAAAAACGTTTGAAAGTTAAAATGAATCAAGTTTTAAATGAAAACAAACGACTCTTGGAACAAGTCATCAACAAAGATATAGTGAACATAATTATGAATTTTATATGTGGATAATGCCTTCTTTGAATTGCATGAATGTGAAAAGTGATCTCCACATGAGAACTGAGTTCTCAACAAAAAGAATTCATTGAAGAAAAAAAAGAGACTTATGATCAATTTTTTAGAAGTTTTACGCACACCGTGAAAAACAGTGCATTCTTTAAGAAGTTGATACTCAACTTAATCAGGAAATTTTTCAAAGAGACAATTATGTTTCAAATCAAAGTGCTCCAAATTTTGATCAATATTTTGAATTAAATGAATTGAAAGCTCAGTCCCAACAAGAGAAAGACAAGGTCATAATGAAGTTGAAAGATAAAATTAAGTCATTAAGTGGAAATGTGAATGCTAATAAGGTCAAAATGGACATGGATGAAATTGAAACTCTTAACATTGAATTGGATCATAGGGTGTCAAAACTTATTGCTGAAAATGAACATTTGAAACAGACTTATAAGCAACTTTATGACTCGATTAAACCAACACGTATTCGATCAAAAGAACAATGTGATGTGTTAATTAATCAAGTCAATCAAAAGTCTGTGGAAATTTCTGATTTAAATGCAAAACTTCAGGAATAGTGTTTGATCGTAATAGCTCTAAAGAATGACTTAAGGATACTTAAAAGAAAAGCTTTAGTTGATAGTGCTGTTACAAAACACATTATTGATCCCAAAATGCTTAAGATTGATCTAGAACCAATAGCCCCAAGATTGTTGAACAATAGGACAACTCACTCTGACTACCTTAAGCACACTCAAGAACAAGCTGCGATTCTTAGGGAAGTAGTTGAACAAGGAAAATCCCAAAATCCTCTAAATAATTCCTTAGACTCTGCTTGTGAGTATACCAAACGAATTCAGGAGTTGCTTATAATAATCAGTCAAACCTGCCCTAGCATCAACAATTCAAGTGATAAATTAGTGACTGTGACCCCAAAGAACAAGGACAAAAGAGTTAGATTCACTCAGCCCGTTACATTCTCAGGAAACACAAACACACAAATAGCTTCTTCATCAAACCTAGTTTCTAACAAACCCGTGTTGTCTTCTATAGGAGTAAGACCATCTACTAGTGCTAGCGGATCACAGCCTTCAAGCAATACAAAGAAAGATAAGATTCAGCGACCACCAAGTAGTAACCTGAAGAATAAAGTAGAAGTCCACCCTAGGACAGTTAAATCTAGTTTGAAAAATAAGAATAGTGTTATTGAACCTAAAGGAACTGCAAATGTGCAGCATTCCAAGCGTAATACAAATTTTGAACTTCTATGTGTTAAGTGTAATAGTTGCATGCTTTCTAATAATCATGATTTGTGTGTTCTTGATTTTATCAATGATGTGAATGCTCGTGCTAAATCTAAATCTGTTAAGAAAAATTCAAAGAGAAAATTTTAGAAACCAACAGGAAAGGTGTTCACAAATATTAGATACATTTGGAGACCTACTGGTTAGACCTTCACTGTAGTAGGAAATGTGTACCATTTAAATAGGATTACCACAACTGCTGAAGTACCCCTTAGGAAACCAACTGCTCTAGAAACTAATACACCTAATCCTGTTGTAACATTGGTTTACTCAAGGAAACCTAGGAAATCAAAACTAATGTTCCCGTTAGCAAACCTAAGATTATTAAATCTATATCTGCTAACAACAAGGAACCCATTAAATCTTGGGGATCTATAGTTTTTGATGTTCCATCTTCCTTTCTTGATGAACGCAGGTCGTCCAAATTGTTCTCTGGTATTTAGACTCTGGCTGCTGCAAGCATATGACCGGAGATCGCTCTCAGCTCACCAATTTCGTCAATAAATTTTTGGGTACAGCCAAATTTGGAAATGATCACGTGGCAAAGATATTGGGATATGGTAATTATCATATTTGGAATGTGACGATCTCAAGGGTTTACTACGTGGAAGGACTTGGACATAACTTATTCTACGTTGGGCAATTCTGTTATTCGAACATTGAAGTTGCTTTTCGTCAACACACCTACTTCATTCGTAATCTAGAAGGTGTTGATCTATTGACTGGATCTCGAGGAAACAATCTTTATACATTGTCTCTTGGAGATATGATGGCGTCCTCCCCGATATGTCTCTTGTCTAAGGCCTCAATGACTAAGTCATGGCTATGGCATCGACGTCTGTCACATCTGAACTTTGGTGCAATCAACCATTTAGCTAGAATCGGTCTTGTTTGAGGTCTCCCTAAGCTAAAGTTTGAAAAGGACCATCTGTGTTCTACGTGTGCAATGGGAAAAAGCAAGAAGAAACCACACAGACCTAAATCTGAGGACACCAACCAAGAAAAACTCTATCTCTTGTACATGGATCTTTGTGGCCCAATGCGTGTCGCAAGTATTAATGGAAAGAAGTACATCTTTGTCATTGTCGATGATTACTGTTGATTTACATGGATAAAGTGCTTAAGGTCAAAAGATGAAGCTCCAGGTTTCATAATCAAGTTTCTCAAGATGATCTAAGTGCGGCTTAAATTACCTGTCCGACGAATCAGAAGAGATAATGAAACTGAATTTGTTAATCAAACTTTGCGTGAATATTATGAGAAGGTTGACATCTCTCATGAAACATCTGTTGCTCGCTCTCCACAACAAAATGGTTTCGCTGAAAGATGTAATCGTACGCTAATTGAAGTTGCCCGCACAATGTTAATTTATACAAAAGCTCTATTATTTTTATGGGCAGAAGCAGTTGCTACCACATGTTATACCCAAAATCGTTCCATCATACGTCTTCATCACGACAAAACACCATATGAGCTTTTACATGATAAACTTCCTG
>BQNB010147881.1:0-14096 GCA_026074375.1 Tanacetum coccineum
CATTAACTTAAAAACAAGAATTTTTAACATAAAAACTTAAATTTCATTAACTTAATAAAATTGTACAGGGCTTTTAAAATAAAGTACAATAAGCTTAAAAAGACATAAATATAAGTTGAAAACTAAAAACTTCAAAACTAACTGCCTTATGGGCTTACAAAAGGGTCCTATTTATATAGAATTCTTCAAGTCTTGGGTCCCTTTGAGGTGTGTTTCTTTTGTAAGAGAAACAAAGGGTGTGTCTCTTGTGTGAGGGAAGTCCAAAATCGATCCTAGCCTTCCATTTTTAGTGTTCTCCAAGTCGTATGATCAAAGCCATTGAATCTTTGTCTTCATTCCTTGACGAATGGGTTTGTTTAGGATTGCCAAGGTGGAATTGTTGTTTTATGAAGTGGGATTGAGGTGGGAGAGGGATGTTTTTGTCTGGGGGTGCAGTGGTCGAGGGAAAGAGATGATGAATAGTGATGGCGGGAAAAATGGGTGTGTTTGTTTTGGAGATAACGGGGTTAATCCCCTGTTTTTGTTATATGTTTGCACCGTTAGTCCTTTTGGACTGACGTTGTTAATCCTTGAGGACTAACGGTGTAATGGGGTTAATGGGTTTATGGTTATAGGTGTTAAGTGGGATTGGGCTTGGTAATTGGGCTTTTGTTATAAAAGGGGTTTCGGGTTATTTGGTCTTCATAATGTTTAAATGAGCTGACCCGGCCCATTAGATGGGTACAAGTTGGCCCATTTAACATTTCTTCGATACCGGCTTCGTCTTTGACTTTTGACTTTGACCTGACTTTTTCACGCTTTTCCATTCCGTGCTCGGTTTTGTCCGTTTTGGCTTCATTTTTGTCCTTTTCTTAGATATCCGTTACCTACATAACATAAATGCAAAACACACAAATACAATGTATTTTTGGTATGATTTTAGTCTTTTAAGCACATTTTATTAGGTCAAAGGTATGTGTATTTAAGCACATACCAGTGTGTGATAGACTTTGGTGGCAGTTGGGATGTCCACCTACCGTTAGCTGAGTTCTCTTATTACAACAATTATCACACAAACATTCGGTGTGCTCCGTTCAAAGCACTATATGGAAGAAAATGTAGGTCACCCGTGTTATGGGCTAAAATTGGGGAAGGTAGTTTGATTAGACCCGAATTGGTGCAGGAAACGACTGATAAACTAGTGGTTATAAAAGAGAAGCTCAAAGTGGTGAGAGATCATCAAAAGAGCTATGCTGACAACAGGCACAAACCGTTGGAATTTGAGGTTGGAGATCGTGTGATGCTAAAGGTGTCGCCTTGGAAGGGCGTGGTTAATTTTGGGAAGAAGGGTAAGTTAGCCCCGAGGTATGTAGGGCCATTCGAGATCCTTAAGAGGATCGGCCCTGTAGCTTATCGGTTAAGATTGCCTGAGGAATTGATTGGTGTACATGAAACATTCCATGTGTCAAATTTGAAGAAGTGTTTGGGGAATGCTAATTTGCATGTGCCGTTGAATGAAATCAAAATTGACAAGACTTTACTTTTTGTTGAGTTAGAAATAATGGATCGTGAGGTTAGGAGTTTGAAACGTAGTAGAATACCACTTGTGAAAGTTCGTTGGAATTCAAAGCATGGTCCTGAGTTCACTTGGGAACGCGAAGACTATATAAAGTCTAAGTATCCTCAGTTATTTGTATATCGTGCGGTTCATACCAACTCCCACTCACACACCCAAGTTTAATCTCGGGAAGAGTTTTAATAAGGAGGGGATACTGTGACAACCGTGATTTGAGCAGGTTAGTTTATACCTTTAGAATGGCTAAGTGTCCATCTTGTATGTTTCTTGCGTGCTATGTGTTCTATATGTATGTTGAAGTGGTTTACATATGTGCATGATGTCATTTTAGAGGTAAATGATTATCTTATTTTGTGTGCACATGAGTTTGGTGTTCAGTATTCCATTTGTTCAC
Organism: Tanacetum coccineum; assembly: GCA_026074375.1. Taxonomy (NCBI): domain Eukaryota; kingdom Viridiplantae; phylum Streptophyta; class Magnoliopsida; order Asterales; family Asteraceae; genus Tanacetum; species Tanacetum coccineum. Next base: position 1,950 of record BQNB010147881.1, read on the forward strand.
GTGTGGTGATAATGGAAATGAAAGACGTGTTGCATGCATTGCTATGTCAGTTCTTGGTGATTATGTGTTAAGCGTTTATGGGAAATGTGGCATTTTAGAAATGAAATAAGTTAGTGAAATATAGAAGTTTGTAGCAAACTTTCTAAAAATAGAAAGCGGTTTGGTGAAATGAAAGTTATATTTAGAAAGTTTAGTAAGTAGCGTTTAACTAAAAAGGTTTAATCAAATTAGCTTAGGTTTTTATAAAAACTTAAGGTAATGAAGTAAATTAGTTAATTAATAATTTAAAAAAATAATAAAAATATATATTTATTAAAGGGGCCAATCGGTTTAAAAAAAAGTAGGATTGGAGTTTTAATTTTTATCAAATTGCAAAAAGAAAAGGATAAGGGTTACTTAGAGTAATATCCCATAAACCTAGCTCATAATCCCTTCCTCCCCTCCCCTTGTGCCATCGAACTCAGCCCCTCTTCCCCTATCACTAGTGCCGTGCGTTTTCTTCCCCCAAAACCCTAAGGAGTTCCGAATTTTGCTAGATCCAAGAATCATTCAAGAGTTGTGGTTTAGGTGCTTGTAATCAAGGAAAGTGTGTTCTTCTTAGTTAGATTTGTATATTCATGTAACAAAATCAATGATGGATCTGGGGTTTCATAAAAATACAGAATATTAATGATATTTAATGATGCTAGAGTGATTAGGGCTTGATTAGGGTCATGTTCATGCAATTGGTTAGGTTAGATTTGCGTTAAAACTTGATTTAGGGTTTAAAAGAATTTTAGGTCGTGTTCAACGACTCATATCTAGATGATAAAAACGTGTATTGATATGTTTCTTGAGTCTATGAATAAGCCAAAAGAGTCTACTTTCTAGAAAATCTGGCCTCGAAGGTTTTTAAGGTCGGGAAGTCATTCAAATAATGTTTGCAACAAAAGTGGTCAAAACAGTAAACACGGGTTGTGAGGGTGAAACCCTAACTTAAAAGTGGAATTAATATTATACCTTATACAGTATTTAAGTTCCATATGTATATAAAGAAACCCCAGAAGGATAGCTTCTAATTTTATGTCTAAGTATGGTTAATAAGTCCAAACTTTTTAGTGTGCGTTCAGGTCTGAATTGGGGCAGTTTTGAAGTTTGATTTTCTTAGGAGTACTTGTGCATGTAAATAGATTTTGGGAATCAAATCGTAGTTAGAGAACACATAAAGGAACATAGATGATTTTTGGTATAATTTATAAAGGTCGTCAAGTAAGGTTTTTTTGTTAGTCAAGACATACTAAAATTCTGCATTTTTGAATAAATTGTAGTTAACTAATGTAACGTGTTAATTAGGAGGTTAAGGTTGGGCATGGTGTCGGGATGACCCATGATGGTTAATCAAACCCTTAGACATCTATCATATGAGTGTTACATGGACTTGAGCTTTTAGCTTGGTCACGTGTAACACATTTGTGTTTGTATTGTGTAGCTTGTGTTGATATTGTTTGGAAGCTGCTTGTGCATCAGGTGAGTTTCATAGTCCCTCTTTTCATATCACTTTTAAATTGGGATGGAAATGATGCAAATGGATTTGAAATGTTCTAATTACTATGATTATGTGTCTTTATTTTGAAAGTGTATGGACTTTACTTGGCTATTGTATGTTACGTGCTAAATGCTTATGTGTATTTGGATCGGGGGTAACGTTCCTACCCATTTGTTGTGATGTAACACCCCCAAAATGGGTCGCAACGAAATATGGGTTTAGGATCGTTACTTCATAATACCATTGCAAAAGATAAGAGAACGACCTTTAAAAGTGTCATTTAAAACCGATACATTAGATTTAGCAAAGTGTTTGTTACAAAAGCCCGAAGCTATACTTATTCATTGTTAAATTATACAAAGATTCTAGTTTGAAAACAAACGTTTTCCCTAAATATGTAATGCAACCAAATCTTTAATGCTATTAACTTCCAAAATAACGACCACCAATGTATCCCTTGCACCTCGTGCCTTATTGACCTCCTAAAAAACATGCTTTAAAACGTCAACAATAATGTTGGTGAATTCATAGGTTTGTAAAATGTATGAGTGTAGGACCGCAATTGTTTAGAGTGTGTATTGCATGGTATACAATATCCAAAACAGTAAGTATTGCATGGTATGCAATATCCAAAACAGTAAGTATTTCAAAGTTACTTGCGTCCAATTGTAAAACAAAGCATGTTCTCACCCCAAAACTTATAAATCAATATAAAATGTAAAACGTGAGGCTATGAACTCACCTCGAGTGGATGAGTCTAACAATGTAAATCAAATGCGTGAAAAACGCGTCACAAATACGCCCGAGTGCAACCTAATTAATCATAGGTCGTATAAGTACTAATCACATTGGGTAAATACTACCATGTATAATTATATATAACTCAATCACCATCTAATCGTTTTAGTGAAATCATATTTATAAAGTTAAAACGTTTATAAATACACATTTGGTAAAAATGACATAACTTTTACGTTTCAAGTCCGTTTCTTGCGTTTCTTATGTCCACGCTTTTGTATTAAGACGAGTTATCGAAATTTGACGTTTTCATATCTTTAGTCCTCTGATGAACAGTGATTTTTTACTGTTCATACCAGTTATAAACTTATTTTTATAACTTTAATTAACGTAAAACCCGTAAATATCGTATTTTATGCGTTATAGCTCCATTTTTAGCGATTCTTTCGAGTACGTCTTCGTTATTGAAAGTTCTATCAATTTATTGATGTTTTCAAAATATATGTTTCTGTCATGAATAGTAAATTTTACTGTTCATAGTTTATAAAATTACTTTTATAAACTTTAATTATCGTAAACGCCGTATTTTATTCGTTTTGACTCTGTTTTTAGTAATTCTTTCGAGCACGATCTCGTAATTGAAAGTTCTATTTATTTATGAGGTTTAAACAAATAAATGTTTCTTTCATGAACAGTAACTTTTATAAAAATAGTTTTATAAAAGTATTTTTTATATATTTTAAGTATATACACTTTCTTTACATATTTGGAATCGTCATGAGATGTACTATCATTATAAAACATAATATGGCTGTCACCATACACGAACCAAAACAAGATGAGTAAATCTAGGGAAGTCTTTGGTCAAGGTAAGGTCTTTACTTGAAAATGTCTTTAGGTTTAATTGAAATGTGTTTTCTTATGCTGTTTTTATATCTCTTGTGCCTGTTTTTTTCGTTGGTTGATAGGTCTCCCCCCCCCAAAACAATTGTAAATTTGAAAAACGCGTTTAGTAAAAGAAACATGTGTTTGTGTTTTCCATTTTACAAAACTAGAATATATGTTCAAGTGTTGTTGTTTCTATCTCAATTCTCTATTTACTTTTTTAATATTATAAAGATATATTCAAAACACAAAAATAGAGGCGGCAAAACGGGCACGAAATCGTTTATTTTTTTACGATTTCGTCCGTTTTTTTACTTTTTCGTCCCTAACTTTGCAAAGGTTGGGGGTAACTAGGTCTTGCTTCTGTCGGCGTAGTGGGGTGATGTAAAACCTAAAAATTTCAATAAGAGTAAAATGACCAAAATGCCCGTAATTCAAGAAAATTTCATAAAAGCTTAAATAAAATTCATTTAAGTGTTAGATGTAATTGAGAATAATACAAAATATGGCAATTAAAAGTACCCATGCCATTTTTGCAGATTTAAAATACATAATTGTATACAAGAAAAATAATATAATAATTTATTGTTATATATAATTATGTCCGAAATACTTATGATTTATATATTTATATCTTTGTACAAGTTAATAGAACAAATAAATTAGGATAATTATGAAATAAATTAGGCAAGTTTTAAAATCTGATAATATTCTCAAAATTAAATGGGCCCAATTTTCGGGCATTAAATACCTTTATTAATTCCTTATACCATTTTTAATTTGTAAATCACTAAAATAAAACAATTGCACGAAAGTACCTTAATAAAACCAAATCAGGCGGCACATAAGTTTTTTCGCCAAGGGCAAAGAAGAATTTTTCTGAAGGTAATATTGAAAGGTCAAGGTTAGTGGTAAAAATAGTGAGGAAACGATTGTGGAGGTTGGTTTGAATTTTCGGGTGATGGTTTTTGTTCGATTACTCGCACCGGTAATTTTATTAAATCCATAGTCATTCAATAATTATCAAAGGTTATAAACATACTTAAATAAATCAAACCATTCATTAAACGTTCAAACCCAATCTGTTACATATATGACTGAAACGAAAAAAAAATAAGAGGAATGAAAACAAATCTAATCCTAAATTATTTTACTATCTAATCCTATGAAAACTAAGGAAAAAGAAAAGACAGACAATGAAAAGATAAGATGGATAAAAAAATGCTAAGGATAAGATATATCTCAAAAAATGAGATTTGCTGTCATTGTACGCTACCAACTCAAAAAATAAACAAAAATAATAGAAATATATCATGTGTCCCTTTTGTGATCTGCTCTCCCATTTTTTCTCTTATTTGCGTTTTCTCTAAGCAGCAATGTCAATCGAACGTTGGGCTTGGGCCTAGTTTTGTCATGGCTTGTATGCTGGGCCAGGTATTGTAGTAAAACGTGGGTGGTGTTGGGCCTAGTTTATATATCCATTTGTCTTGGGCTGAGTCTTTAAGTATTGATAAGTATGGGTCGGTCCGACTCATATAAATGGTGTCGGGCCGGCTCAATAAAAGATGAGAGCACCGTTGGACTCGAATTCTCACGCTCTTTCCAATCTCGTGCTCGGTTTCGTCAGGTTTTTCTTTATTTTTGTCCATTTCTTTAATATCCGTACCTGCACATACACAAACACAAAAACAACATATATTTGCAATTTTTATTATGTTTTTGGTCTTTTGAGTTCGTTTTTCATGGTAAAAGGTATGTATAAAATAGCGAACACCAAAAGCCTATGTTTGGAAACTTACTATAAGTAGAAGCTGCTATTTTGGAAAGTACCCAATATAACAAGAATACTAATCATGAAACATACTAATCATGGAATATGTTAATCATGGAACGTACTAATCAAGAAATCATGATAATTATAGGAAGTTACTAAAAATAGAAAGTTACTAAAAATAGAAAGTGGCTAAAAATGGAAAGTAACCTTAATCATGAACAAGTAACTTATATATGTCCTTTAACATGTAGATCGCATTAAGCAGGAGTAGCTTCCATCTTCTTATCCATCTCTTTCCGTTACTGCTGGACATAAGGTACGGATATTCCGTTCTTTCAGTAAGGACATTCGTTCTTTTCATGATTCATCCCCAGAACTGCTATGCTTCCCCATTTTTTTATGTCTTTTGCCATGATCCCTTACACGTTGATTTCATGACTTATTCTATTGCCCGAGCTATATATACGCATGACCATGATTTACATGACTTACCACCTAGTCATGGAGGTACCATGACCGTGACACATGAGGCACCTGTGTCACGACTCTTTCGCGTTGAGAGTGATTTCACGCGGCGTCCCTTTTCATGTTACCAGATTATATTTCATGTTTGGCCATTATTATTCAGGGGCGTATGGGTGCATCCTAGTTTACATGTTTACACGTTCATGGTGATTGGTTGGTGTGTGCTCTACATCCCATCACATTGGAGCTGATCCCTCCACCCATATTATTATAAGAGGTCACCCCTCTATTACATGTTGAGGCAGCCCCTCTATTATATGCATGTATTCACGACATTATTATTATGACATGTATGATTATATGAGCTCGTGGGCATTCCTTATTATTTATGTTTATACTATCCATGATATTTCATGACATCTTTACTTCGTATTACCATGCTTTACATGTTTATTTCCTATTCTTCATGACGCATTCTCCAGGTTTCCTCATGACACTTTTGATCTTTCCGCTACTTTGTATTTACTATCCAGGATTCATACTTATTAATTACATTGTTATTATATCCGTTCACTGAGCGTTATGCTCAGCCGTATTTTCTTTCTCTTTCTTATACGGCAGGTATCTAGAGGGAGATTGGGCATGAGAGAGTGTGTGCTTAGGAAGTGACCTATTTAGCTTCCTTTCTTTTTATTGTAGACATTTTGATGTGCTATACTATCTTGGACACATGTTTCGTCCTTTAGACTTCTTTTACATTATTCATGTTGATCTCATAATTGGGAGCCGATGTTTGATTCCGGCTTTCCACCTTGTCCTATGTTATCATTTATGACTTTATGCCTTTATTATGCTTTGATATGACACCATGATTATGACGTTTCGGCCTCCTTTCCGGAGTGGGTCGTTACAGCTAGTGTTTCCAAATCAATTTCCATACCAAATGAAGAGTTTTCGGATGAAACTGCTACTGAAAATTCCTAAATGAGGTAAAAACCACCATTGTGACTCTTCAACGTGTTTTTAAACAAAAAATGACAATAGATATACACAATTGGTCGTCTACTGCTCATTAAGAGCTTCACAAAATTGTCAAAGATGAAAATTTTCCTATCGTCAACCAAGTTGATGCCAGAGTTCAAAATTTCAAAATAATTTTTTGAAAGAAGCAGCTAAATTTGTTCGAGACTTTAAATCTCTTACAAAAGAAGCTGATGAATCTCTTGTTAAGCACAAGACTTTGGAATATGAAATCGAGCGTCTCTTGAAAGCAGTTGTCAGTCAGGATATTATGTTGATTGTGCAAAGTAATCATGTTGTAGATACATCCAATATCTAGACCGAGCTTGAACGTATGAAAGAAAGGCTTGAAAATTGTATTATTAAAAAGGAAAATGAATACGCTAAACTTTGGAATGATTGGTACAAAAAATGTGAAGAATGCAAATATGACAAAATTTCATATGATAAAGCTTATAATAACATGCAACAAAAGATCAAACGGTTGCAAGCTCAGTTGGGAAATTTCAAGGGTAAGAGTCAGGATACTCCATGTGTATCAGATACCCTTGATCCTTTGTCTCAGAAACTAGAAAATAAGAACATGCAATTAGAGTTTTAGGTTTTGAATTATGCAAAAGAAAATGAACATCTTAAGACAACATACAAGAACCTTTTTAACTCTATCAATGTGAAACGGGCTCAAACCAAAACCATAACTGACTCTTTGCAACAAATGTTACATGATACGATTTATGAAAACGCTAAGCTAAGAGCCCAGTTATATGATAAGGTTTTTGAAAAAAAGGACACCACCACAGGTACCTGTGCGAATACTAAGTTTGCAAATCAATCAACCGTAGGGAAACCGTCTTTTCAATCTCTCAAATACAATTTTGTTATGCGACAGCGAAATGCATTTCAATCTGAACATCAAATTTTTTTAAAAACTCAGGTTCCTCCAAAGGTTGTTCAAACGAATGATTTTTCAAACCCAATCACTTCAAACTTGGTACCTATCACCAACGAATCAAAAGTTATGAAAAATGATAATGTGATTGCCCTAGGAACGTTTAGGATTAATCCTTTTAAGACTTCTAGGGAAGACAAATTTGTGCCTATCAACCAAACTAGAGCAAGCATTAGGACAAATCCGATCACTGTCTCACAACCTTATGTCATCATCAAGAAATATGCTAATTCTAATTAAAATGGTTTATCTTCTACCAGAATAAACAACACTGCTAAGACCAAAAGGCCACAGCCTAAGAGCAATATAAAGAATGATAGGTCCCCTCTGCGTCTAAGAGTAGTTGCATCAAGAATAAACAAGTTGAAGTAGAAGAACACCCTAGGAATTTACTGCTTTCTAAGAATAAGAAACATATGTCATCTGACCTTAATAACATTAAGCTTGCTATTCGGGATGATAAATCTAAAGTTGTTTATGCTATGTGTAAGCAATGTTTAATTACTGCTAATCATGATGTTTGTGTGGTTAAGTATGTGACTGATATGAATTCTTATGGTGATAAACATAGTGCTAATGTTTCAAAAACTACAAATAAAATTAAACATAAGCCAACGGGCAAGAAACCTTAGAAGGTAGGGTCCAAAGAAAGACTTGCTTTACCTAAGCCTAAGAAACCTAGAACTTGCCTTAGGTGGTCACCGACTCGAAGAATGTTTGACCTTAAAGGAAAAATAATTACATCCAGTGAATCTGAGTGTCAATCTAACAGATCTAAAGATGAAAATGCATGCACTTCTAACCCTAAGGAACCTACAAGAAAATAGTTTTCAAATTCTACCTTTTCTTTGGTAGGTAGTTCAAATCTATTTATGGTGTGTAGACTCGGGATGCTCAAAGCATAAGACCGAAAATCTAAAGCTTCTCATAAAGTTCATCTGGAAGTTTCTGGGAACGGTTTGCTTTGGAAATGATCATATTGCTGCAATTCTGGGTTATGGTGATCTTCAATGGGGAAATATATTGATCACCAGGGTTTATTTCGTTAAACTCTTAGGGCACAACCTGTTCTCGGTTGGTCAGTTTTGTGATTCAGATTTAGAGGTCACTTTCAGAAGGAACACCTGTTTCGTTAGAAATCTAGAAGGAGTTGATTTGTTGAAAGGAAATCGTACAATAAACCTTTACACCATCAATCTCCATGAAATGACCTCTGCATCTCTAATTTACCTCATGGCTTGTGCTACTTCTACCATATCTTGGTTATGGCATCAACGTTTATCCCATCTTAATTTTGACACCATAAATGACCTTGCAAAGTCTTCTAAAATTCAAATATCATAAAGAACATCTTTGTACCTCTTATGAGCAAGGAAAAAGAAAAAAGTCATCTCACCCACCTAAACCTGTTCCAAATTCTAAGCAGAGGTTACACCTTCTCCATATGCATTTGTGTGGTCCAATGAGAATCGAAAGCATAAATGGGAAGCGGTATGTTTTGGTGATTGTCGATAATTACTCTCGTTACACTTGGGTACACTTTCTCAGATCAAATGATGAAGAACCAGAAGAGCTTAAAACCTTTCTAAAGAAAATTATAGTTCTTCTGCAAGCCCCAATCATCATTGTAAGAACTAACAATGGCATAGAATTCAAGAAAGTCCTTAAAGAATACTTTGATAGTGTTGGCGTCTCTCACCAAGCGTCTTCTGTCAGAACACCTCAACAAAGTGGATTAGTGGAACAAAGAAACCGAATGAATGTTGATTTTCTCTCTTGCATCGTTATTCTTATAGGCTGAAGCAATTGCTACTGCGTGTTACACTTAAAACCGCTCCATCATTCACCGCCGATTCAACAAAACACCATACGAGCTCATTAACGGCAGAAACCCATATATCTCATCTCTACATATATTCGGGGCTCTCTGTTATCCTAATAATGACCGTGAGGATATTGAGAAGCTTGATGCAAGTGATATTGGCTTTTTTATTGGTTATTCTGCTAATTCCCGTGCTTATGGAATTTAAAACTCAAGTACAAAGAAGATTATGGAGACAATGAATGTGATATTTGATGAGCTTTTAGCTATGGCTGTTGAACAATGCAATTTAAAAAATCAGTTTAGGACTCGATCTTACCTATGCTCCATCAACAATAACATCTCAAAAACCAACTGAACATGAATTGGATCTCTTGTTTAAAGCTATGAATGATGATTATATTGGTGATCAACCGTCAGCTGCTACAAGAACTGCTACAGCTGCTCAAGTTCTTCAGACTCCAACGGCATATACAACAACAGTAGACAGCACTTCGACACCAACAAACTCATATCCACAAGCTGCAGATATTCCAAATACTTCACAGGAACAACAACATCTTCAGCAACAAGATAACCAAGCTCCACTCCAAACTAAAACAGTTGTTGGTAATGTTTCGAATGCTATGCTTGATGGGAATACATTTGTAAATCCGTTTGCTCCACCATCCACAAGTGCTGCTGAATCATCATCTTCACAATATGTGGATCCATCGAAAATGCATACATTTTATCAACCATACCCTCATGAATATCAGTGGACTAAGGATCACCCTCTATAACAAGTGATAGGAGAACCCTCACGACCAGTTTTAACAAGAAACCAGTTCTGCGAGCTACAATCACAACAACATATTCATCAACAAGATGATCAAGCATAACTCTAACCTGAAGCAGTTGTTGATAATGTTCCAAATGCTATGCTCGATGAGAATACGTTTGTAAATCTAGTTGCTACACCTTTCATAGATTTTGCTGAATCATCTTCTCAATATGTGGATCCATCGAGTATGCATACATTTTATCAACCGTACCAACACGATTACCAATGTACTAAGGATCATCCTCTAGAACAAGTGACAGGAGAACCCTCATGGCCAGTTTTGACAAGAAATCAGTTACGAACCGATGGTGAAATGTGCATCTACGCATTGACTGTGAGCACTATGGAACTAAAAAAATGTCAAAGAGGCTATGACCGACCCTACATGGATTGACTCAATTCAATAGTAGCTCCTCCATATCAAGAGGCTTATGTATGGGTTTTAGTTCCGCCTCCTAGATAATATAAAACCCCTTACTTTAAAATGGTTATTCAAAAACAAGCATGATGAAGAAAACACGGTCATCAGAAATAAAACTCATCTGGTTGTAAGAGGGTACTGTCAAGAGGAAGGAATATATTTTGAAGAATCTTTCGCTTCGGTTGCTAAGATGGAAGCTATAAGGATATTTTTGGCCTACGCTGCACACAAATCATTCACTGTATTACATCATTCACCGTAATTCAAATGGACGTGAAAACTGCTTTAAAGAAGACGTGTACGTGTGTCAACTTGAAGGTTTCATCAATGCTGATCATCCAAGCCATGTCTACAAGCTAAAGAAGGCACTATATGGGTTAAAGCAAGCACCGAGGGCATGGTACGATGAATTGTCAAAGTTTCTCTAACAAAATCACTTCAACAAAGGCACCATTGATCCAACGCTATTTATAAGACACTTTGATGACGACATCATAGTAGTACATGTCTACGTGGATGATATTATCTTTGGTTCTACAAACCTTAGGTACACCTAATTATTTGTTGACCTTATGAAAAGCCGCTTTAAAATGTCAATGATGGGGGAAATGACATTTTTCCTTGGTTTAGAAGTTAACCAATCCCCCCGTGACATCTTCGTAAAACAGTCCAACTATGTGTTAGAAATTCTTAGAAAATATGGAATGAAAACTTGTGATCCTATTGGTACTACCATGAAGATCAAAGACAAGCTTGACCTTGACAAGAATGGTACTCTAGTCGATGCAATGAAATATCTTAGCATGATTGGTGCCCTAATGTATCTTACGTCAAGCAGACCGGACATTGTGCATGCTACTTGTTTATGTTACATTTATCATTCATACACATACACACGAAATAAAAAGAAAACTACAGAGAGAGATGTTTAAAGAGAGAAATAACAAAAAAGAAAATGGCTCCACATTAAGAGAAAACAAAATAAGCAACACCCTCTCCACACTTGGAGAGGGCTTTATATAGTGCATAGTAGTCAGCCATGGGTAATTGGGCTTCCATGGACCGGGCTTGATATCTAATGGGCTTTAAAGCACGTAACTTAGGCCCAATTAGCTTATAGAATTCCGGGAACATTAACTAGACTAATACAAGGTTCTGGAATATTAATGATCATCACTTTACATAAAACCAGGTCTAACAATCTCCCCCTAAGGGGTGGTCATTGCACATAAGGCTTCACTTCTTGTGACGTCTTGAGTCTTGGAACCTTGTAAACTTGGGAATTCTTTTGAAGTTCCTTTTGCATGCTTGTGATCATGGATCTTGATCTTTAACTTGATATTCTTTGACAAAATACTGATATCGTGGTCTTTGGCCTTGATTTGTCTTGACCAATGAGATCTCTAAATCTTTATCCTTGAATCTTTATGCCTCCTTGCGATCTTGTGTCTCCACCCTCATGCTCAAGGTCTTGAAAGCTTGCTAACAATCTCCCTCAACATTTCTTTGACATGATTACTTGTACCACATCATGGTAGGAGTGGTACTTGATCCACTTGTGAGATATATCTTTGTTATTTTCCAAAAATCTTGTAGAAAATGTTCCTTTTAGGGAGTGTTGTACATCAGAGATTGCGAATGAGGTCAATCTTGACTCGACATGGACTAGAAGTTGTTACCGTCAGGAAACCTGTAAGTATAGGTTAGTAATAAATATACATGGAC
>BQNB010147882.1:0-13236 GCA_026074375.1 Tanacetum coccineum
TATATACAACCTTTATTTTTTAGGTTTTGTGTGGAAAAATCATGTGGAAATCGTTAGTAAGTTTTGGAGCAGACATTTAGGTCAAGAGTTTGTTGCATTAATTAAATTTTCGTTGAGATTTTTTGGCCGTCTATGTCTCTATATAACTTCTTCAAAAAGAGTTTTCAAGATAGTTCTATTCTTCTAAACGATTTACTCTTTCTCAAATCTCAATTATCTTAATTTAACTCTATCATAATTCTTTTTAGTGCCTATACAATCTCAATTGAAGTTGCCCACAGTACCAATTCATCTAATAATCTTTAATCCTACACCCTAAACAATGTCTAAGCTTGCTTTTTGTGATTATCACAACATGGTGTCAATTTTGGAGAAAACAGAGCATAACACTGACTTCCACCAGATAGTGGACTTTCTTGAAGCTTCTCCTCTAAGGTATGCTTTATTAGTTCGTCCCACTATCTATGTTTCACACGTCCGACAGTTTTGGTCCACTGCTAGGATCGAAACAGCGGATGGAGAAACACATATTATTGCTAAAATCAATGGCAAGCAAGTGACTGTCTCTGAATCATCTATTAGGAGGAAACTCAAACTAAAAGATGAGGAAGGGATTAGTGATTTGCCTGACACTGACCTATTTGCAAATCTTTCACGGATGGGTTATAATATTTTACCAAATCAAAGATTTTCGTTTCAAAAAGGTCAATTTACCCATCAGTGGAAGTTTTTGATTCATACCATCATGCAATGTTTAAGTCCTAAAAGTACTGCCTTTAATGAATTTAGTAGTAACATTGCCACTGCTATTGTGTGTCTTGCCACAAACAGGATTTATAATTTCTCTAAAATGATTTTTGATGGTATGATCACAAATATTAAAAGACAGGGTAGCAAGAAATTTCTAATGTACCCTAGGTTTCTTGAAAAACTTTTGAAAATGAGTCAATTTGGGGAGATTAAACATACAAAAACTTACCCTGTCCCCTCTCAAACTGCCAAAGTTTTTACAACTCTCAGGGTCAATAGCCTAAGTTTTTTTGGCAGAAATGTTGATTTGTTTGAGTCTATGTTAGTTCCTCATGGTGAAAGGCCAGTAAACCCAACTGAGCCCCATCATACACCCTCCCCTCAAGCTTCATTTCCAATATCTCAAGAACCTATTCCTCATAAGACAATAACTCTCACATCCTCTCAAGAACCTACATCCCAACAAATCTCAACTCCATCACATACTCCCACACCTAGAAGATTAACCAAAAGGGCTATCCGGATTGCTCAGTCTAAAGCCCTTACACCTGGAGCAGATGAGCATGCATCTCCTTCAAGCGATGACAGTCATGGAGAGCCTTTCCCTACTGCTACTAGCTTAGATGCAGGGCAGGACAGGGAAAACATACATAATACCTCTGCCATGCCCTATGAATCATCTCTAAGAGTTACTTCTTTTGGTGGTGATGAGGGCAGTTTGCAAATCAAGCTCAATGAATTGATGGACTTTTGTACCAAATTACAAAGTCAACACTCTCAGATGGCTATAAAAATCCAGAGTCAAGATCTGGAAATCTCACAATTAAAGACCAGGATCAAGACTTTGGAGGATGTTTAAACGACTAGAGGAGATGTTCAAGAGGATGCTCTAAACAGGGGGGAATGATGGATCAAGGGGAGGATTTTAGCATTGAAAGGGATAGCAACAAAAGCACTAACAAAGGGAGTGAGAGCACAGTGGAAATGGTGAATATTTTGAGTTCTATGGGAGGTGCTAATATACTAGCCAATAGAGGTTTGAAAGAAGTTTTTACCACTGCTAGTCCACCAGTTCCCCCTGTTAGTTTATTTGTTCCCACTGTTGCTGCCACTGCTAGTGAAAAGGATTCTAATGTTGCTATTATCACTACAACCACTGCTGTAACACCATATACAAGAAGGACAAGAGCATCAAGAGGGGTTGTTATGACATCTTCATCACCTATTCCTATCAACATTCCATCTATCAGCAAGGAAGACAAGGGCAAATGAATCATGACTGAACCTGTAAAACCAACTAAACAGAAGGATCAAGAACAAATGAGTGAACAACTAGCTAGAGAACTAGAAGAAGAATTTGCTCAAGAAAATCAAAGGCTAAGAGAACAAGCTGCAAGGGATGCTGAGATAGCCAGACTTCACACTAAAGGAGAGCTCAAAATGATGATTGATGAACTTGACAGAAGTAATGAAGTGATTGCTAAACATTTGAAGGAATATGCACAAGCTAAAGATGTTCTATCTCTGGAGGATAAGATTGAGTTAATCACAGAGCTTGCCAAATATCAGAAGGATCTAGCTCAAATTAGGAAATATCAAGCACAACAAAGTAAGTTAGCATCCAAGACTGACAAAAGGAAATTTTATACATCAGTTCTGAGAAGTCATGTTGGATGGAAGACAAAAGACTTCAATGGCATGACATTTGAGCAGATTGAGGAGACTTTCATTCCAGTTTGGGAAAGCATACAAGATTTTGTGCTTATGGATTCCAAGCTAGAAAGTGAAAGATTCAAGATGCCATGCACTCTATTAGAAAAGGAAAGAGCTAAGAGATTGAAAACAGTTAAAGGCTCAGAACAACAGTCTGAAGGGAATAAAGATGTTAAAGAAAAAGACAGTGATGATCATGATAAGATCATAAATCTTCAACAATGGGTAGTGTTAGTAAGACAAGAATCCTTAGTGGATATTACTCATTCAGTTGTCAAAGCACCAATATATGATTGGAAAATCTTCAAAGACAAGCTAAGGGAGGTTTATCAGCTTTTTAGAGTTGGTCAGGCACCAAAGGCATATCCTTATTTTGAGGCTATGCTTAAGAAATTTAACAGAGATGACATGGTGACTCTATGAAAGCTGGTCAAAGATAGGTTTAAGGAAGAATTACTAAAGAGTGACCTAGAAAAATGTCTATTCTGGCCTTTAAATGTCATGTTTGAACCTGTTGCTACTGATGGTTTATGGCAGTTTGAAGCACCTATTAAGAGTTAGAGGTTGTACAAATCATGTAGAGTACAGTGCTTGATAATGGAAGGTATGATTATCTACATGCTTGATGATGTTGAGTATCCACTTCCAAAGACTACACTTCAGAAGATGCTTGATCATAAGTGTGAAGTAAATGAGTTTGATGATGACTTAATTCAGATGATCAAGTTAATTAGAGAACAGATCAAGAAGGAATAAGGTGTTTGAAGCATCCTCTCCAGGTAATCATTTTATTCTGGAAACTTGACATACAGATGAATTATCAAGTTTAGGGGAGGATTGTTGAGAATAAAATGCTAAGGCATTCCCACTGCTAGTTATATGGTTCCCACTGCTAGAGTACTTTTTCCACTGTTAGTGTAATTCTTCCCACTGCTAATGTTTACACTGCTAAGAAGTTTTGCCACTGTTGAAGACTTTCCAATGCTACATGAAGATAAGATCTACTCTGAGTCAAATACGCGTTAATGTTATATTTGGAATGTATCTTGTGTATATCTCTTTTATTTAGGAGATACGGTTTAGGTCTTATCTTGTACAAGGCTCCTTGTGCTATAAAAGAAGTCCTTAGGTTAGAGTAGAAATATACATTCAACACATACACACAGAGATCATATACACACATCTTTCACATACTACTCTCATAGCTTTAAGGTTTTGTAAACCCTAGTACTGTCAGAGTACTCGTATTATTCTCTTAATAATATTCAAGTTTTTTGGTTATTCACTATTTTCATTTCATTTTATTGTTATCTTCTTGATCACTAAATGTTAGATTCTACAGAGCCTTTGGTGAAACTCATTAACAAAGTTTCTCTCATTGTTACCTTGTGTTTATCCAAGATAACAATAACCTTATAACCTAAGGCATAAGATCCAAGTTTGGGAACAACAAGTTGTACTAGAGCTTGTTAAGAAGCTTTGAATAAGAAGAAGAGCATCCTACAAACTTTGCATTAATGGCATATACATCTTCAAGAAGTTCTTCAAGTTCAGATAATGAGGTATATGATGATTCTTGTTGTTCTAAATCATGTAGGAAAAACACATACAATGGTTTTCTAACTTAGTCGGTTGGATTACGATTGATACTCTTTGTGTATGTGATGGTGTGTGCATGATGATTAAACTTCGTGACATCCTTTGGGATGAACGAAACTAAAGGAAGTGAATTGTGCTTAGTCTCAAGGTGTATAAATTTACACATGGATGGAAGGAACTACGAATCACTTTTGTAGGAACTCGTAGTGTGTTTTTTTACGGAAGGTTGATGTTAGCTTTTAGCTTTTGGATGAGCGTTTTAACGTACATTGTTAAAAGGATTGAATATGAATTTTCGGATATGACTTTTAACGTTTGCGATCACAAGTTAAAATTACTTGAATATTTTAGATGAAATATTTAAGTTGTCAAACCTACTCAGAGGTGTATTAGATTTGTATCTAACCATCCCTTGATAAAAGAGTGGATTATTTGGTAGGAAATGAGATGATGAATAAGGAAGTGTGTGCATGGAGACTCTAGGATATTTAAGACCATTTTGAGACTATTATGATCTATTAGATTGTGACACTAAAGGCCGCGTGTAATGAGGGTATAAATTATAGTGTCACGAAATATATACCTAGATGCATAAGACACATATATTTAAGCATGTAAGAGAACTTAAGCATGCATCAACATAATACCATAAAGATTAATTTGTAAGACTATATGACATCCAACAATATATCGTGATAGGCATACCTAATCCGTTACGCATCAAACTGACATAGTGTATGTGCACAATTAACATGTAAGTTATGTAAAACGACGCATAATAAGTATGGTTTCTTTAAACGCAAACATCATGTAAAACATGTTAATATTTAGAAATTAAGAGCATGTATTATTTAGATAAACTAAGAAATATTATATTGGAATTGTTTAACAAAGACAAAAACCTTTATAATAAACATGCATTCAATAACAAAGCAAATAATCGTTGATCATCAAGATAATCACGAAGGCATATAATCGTATCACATAGGAATAAGTTATCATCTTGAAACTTCAAAACACATATGTGAGATTCCATGAATCTAGGAATGTTTAATAAAATCCTAGTCACTACTTGTTTAATGAGAAATTCTAATGAAAGACAAATTTCATCAATGTAAACTAACTTTAGTTACTACTTGTTTATTTAGTTATTTACCTATCAAAGTGTAGTAAGGTTGAATTTGCTTGGTTCTCTAATACTTTGCCTAATATGACTCAAACAACCATGTTTTTATGTCGATAGATCTAGATGATATATTTTACACATAATCCTAATAGAGATGTGGTGAATGCTTAAAAAAAAGCATAAACAAGATGTTTTAATCTTTTGTTCAAGATCTATAGGTTGTTTGGTTTTGATAACATATTGCTTGATTTAATAGATGTCTTATATTAAGTCATCTTGCATGTGTAGTTGCCACAATTTTCAAAAGCTAAGAGATATGCTTATTTATGACAATGAAGAATACGTTATATTGAGAGTGTTTTAAGAATACTCTTTTGCATATCTTGTGAAATGAGTCTCATCAAGGTTATTTACCTTAATTGAGTTTGTGATGCTTCAATGATATATGATTGAAAAGAGACATATTTTATTTTTATAACTAATATTCTTTTCTAAAATTATCATTCTTATGAATTCTATATAGCCTAATTAAACAAGTATTTGAATAAATGAATTTTACTTGTTTATGCATTGACACATATCATGGTAGGTTATTTTTTTAATTCTAATAGCTTATATTTTACAAACAATATGTAGTGTATTATCTTGTAACACAACCATTCATGCTACGAAGAAAATAAAATGCATATGATATACATTATCCTTTATCAATCGTTTAACACGATAAGTGCATGAATTTTTTAGACATAATATTTCTCTAACATCATGTTATCCTAGGTGAATGAATATGAGTATTATTCTTATTTTAAAATTTAGCCAAATGTGAATTTGAGCTTTGAGTTGTGCTTTTAAGTTGTATGAGCAAAGTTTACATATGTTGTTTGTTTGCTCGTGTTTGTGTTTTCAGAAATGACACATTTACTAATTTCATTGCAATGTAAATTGCTTGAGTATTTCGGACGAAACATCCAAGTCGTCAATCATATTTCATTGTGTATTTTATGCATCTTATTAAACATATTAGTCTAATATTTGGAGCACAACCATTAGATAAATAGACTCAATATGGCATCATCAACACAAGTGTGAGTTATGATCCGATGCATATTCTTTTCATCTAGAAAAGGATATAATTATTTTCATATCAATCTAGTGTGATTGAGTATGTAGATTTAAGATGATATCTGTTGTTAAATTTGGATATAATCTTGAAACTAAACAAATAAGAATCCGATTTCATGTTCATACTCGAAAACTTGCCAATTATATTCGATAAAGATATCAACAATCATATTTTGAATATGAAACTAATATATACTCGAAAAAATCTTTCTTGACCCTCACGAACACTCATTTAAAAGAAAATAAATAAATATTTTAATAGTGTGTTCCATTTATCCTAAGACTAGTATTAAGTGTGAGGACATTTAAAATGATGACCTAACTTGTTTCTTAAAGATAATCATCAATTTTATATGTGAGAAAAAAATTATTGAGTATCATGCATAATATGCATAGTTTTGACATGTAAGGTGTATAGAACATACCTAACCACTTTTAAGCATTACAAATAATCTTTAGAAAACAATTACATGTTTATATAGTATTTTTAATTATTTGACTATAGTAAATGTTTTAACTTCTGGTGAATGTTAATATGAAGTTTTATACCAAACTTTTATTACAAAAGAAAGAACTTTTCTTACCAAGAAAGTTAAACTTTCAATTTTATGATTTGCAATAAATCCTAGGTTTATTTTAATTCAAAGATTTGTTAGTTATGATTGTGAGTCTTTAGTTACTACTGTAAGCACGTGCTAAGATCAAAAATACATTTTCTTTTACTTAAATACTAATGTATTAAAATGATCTTTTATCTTGTTTAACTCATGTTAAAGCAACATAGTATTATGGCATGATTCAGAGATCCTTTTTAAATCTTTGATTAAATGAAAGTGTTCAATATTTTATGGTGACACATTTTACCACTAGAACTAGTGACATAATAATCATGCAAGACGGTCTTTTTCAATAGATTTGAAAAGCTTACGTAGCTCTCAATCCTAAGTAAGTTATTAATTTAATAAGATTTATAAGATGTTGATGTAACATTTACAAACAAAGTGATCTTTTCCTATATGCAATGCAAGAACAATTTCATAATCTTTATGCAAGAAATCTAGCATAAGTTCTAGTTAGGCATAATCAGAAAAACTAGTTATAAAAAAATAATATACATGGTACATGTGTTTAGATATATAATTAGCTCAATTACAAATAGCAACGATCACATAATAATATCTATAAACAAAATTACGACACAAGGAAGTGTAATTAATCATATATCATAACACATAAAAGTACTTGTCGTTTTGTGTATTAGTTACAACAATGTATACTTAGCTCGGTTTTGTGTGAAAACGAATTAGTTTCCTCCCCATTTAAAATATTAACCAATTTTAATATTTTTGAAAAGTTAATTACACCATTTTTCAAAGATACACCTACTAGAAGTGCCCTACTCGAATGGAAAAGATAAAATACAATTTTTACATTAAAACAAAACTCAATGTTTTGGGCACTAAGTAGTATTTTTCATTTTTGACAGACTTAGACTTATAATCAATAATTGGAAGTATTTTTATATGAAAGTAGACTCAATTACCTTTTAAATGGTGGATGACACGACTTCTACGGACTTACAATTGATTTTATATGAATTTTCCATGTTTAACAAAAATTTGCCGAAACACACAGGGGGCCGCCCTTGGGAGATAAGGGGGCCACCCAAGGAGATCAGGGGGCCGCCACCTGATACACAGATTTGTCTTTTTTGTACAAAATAATTTAGAGACTTAGCAAGGCGTAAAATTTACTGAACTTGATACCGAACATATAACACTTATTATAAGCTTCATTTTTACTTCAAGCTAGTATACAAAGCGTATTTAACAACAAACCTAATACAAGTCAAGCAACAAAACACTTTTCATATTTAATCCCCCTTCATGGGTAATTTAATACATGAATCGTACTCCATTTTTAAAACTATTTGTTTTGAAAATTAGAGCGACGTGGCTCCTGATACCAATTGTGGAAACCATAGAAGGGGGGGGGGTGAATACGTTTTCGTTTAGAAACTTAAAATGTTTCGTATCAAATTGTCAATCAAGCGTGACACAATACGAAGAGTGTTTATATTACTTATACATTAGCTATAAATATAGTATCAAAGCGTATCACAACAATACAAACCTAAGCACAATATTCACATCTACTCAAGACACGAACTTAATCAAAACTATATAAGAAACACAACATGCAATTATCATATAAAGCGATAAATGAGAAGTGTAAATAATACATCTATATCTACTAGAGCATGGAATATAAACACAATCACAATATAAACTTATATCCATGACACAATCATCATCCAAACAATATAAGCAACAATCCACACACATATAGATATAATGCAATAAATGTAAGGCGATAAGGTAAATAAAGATGTAAAGCGAAAGCTAAAAGAAAATGCAAACCGGACATGACAATTTGTAGTAGTTCGGTCATGAGGCTCCTTTTCGCCCTACTCTACTCCCCGAGTACCTAACTCGAGAGTTACTTCACTAGTCAACAAGCTCCCTTTAGGCGAAGAAAATCGTACACCCATAGCTTACACCAATTTTCGACACTAAGCCAAATGTCGAGTTTTAATCCTAGCTAGAACCAATCTACCACTCACACTTGTATTTTAAGGCCTAAAATACTAACCGCTCTCACAAGTATTTACTCACCTAAATACATACATTGTCTACCCGATCCAACTAATAAATAAGTTTGGAAGACATTGACTCGATCTATACATCGTGAATGTAACACATATCACGGATGCACTAACTAAACTACATAACTTCGTATCTTGACGATAATGAGAGTTATTCTCTTGCACTTGAATGGATGGTTGATTGGATCACATTTAAACAAACTTATAACAAGTTAAGTGATCAAAGAAAAGGATTTGGAAGAGGGATTTAGATCTTGCACTTGAATGGATGGTTGATTGTATCACATTTAAACAAATTTATAACAAGTTAAGTGATCAAAGAAAAGGGTTTGGAAGAAGGATTTAGATCTGAGAAAAACTGTGTGCAATGAGGTGTAAAAATTTATGGGAACAGTCCACTATTTATAGGCAAAGCTAGGAGCAAAAAGACATGAGCAGCCCTCTTATTTATATGGTCAGCCCCCGATCAATAAGGGGGTCGTCGGCACCTATAAGAGGGCCGACCCCTTATAGGTTTTTCTAAGGTAGATTTTTCTATTTTGGGGGGAAAATATGAATTCAAATTATTTATTTGAATTAAAACATTTTTTATAATTACAAAAATATTTTTTCTAATTTATTTTTATAAAAATGTTTTGTTAGATTTTATAAAAATGTAAGGTTTAGGAAAAAAAATATTTGTTGATCATCCAACAAATTTAAAGTTTGTTTGTTCATGCTTTTAGTGATTTACGTCGAGTGCAAACTTATATTTGTTGTTAAAGCCGACTTGAGATGTCGAGAGATGTTGACCTATGAATGCATTGATGATTTGTGTAAACGAGTAACTTGAGCACTTTACGTTATGTGTTATAAGTTACATGTTTGTCATCACCAAAACACAAAGAGAATATATATATTAGATATCGTAATATTTGCACTAACAGAAAAGTCACCCAAACCTTAGGTGGAGGCAACCTCAAAACTCTCAAAATAATTTTTCAAACCCACCTAATCCTTTTCAATCAACTGGTTCATTCCCGAACCGCGCCTTCAATAACAATCCCCAAAATGTTAAAAATCAATCAAATCTCAAGGGATTGATGTCTAACTTTATGACATCTCAAGACGCTAGGTTATCTAAGTTTGAAGCCAATTTCAAACAACAACAAAGTGAGATGCAAAATGAGATCGACACACTCTTGAAGGCCATCAATGACTGAATGACAGGAGCACTTCCAAGTGACACGGTTAAGAACCCGAAATTGTATGTTAACCCCACCTCTTCATTTTTGTCTGCTCGTTCTTACCCGATGGAAGATCCTGAAAGTTCATCTCGTCCCATCAATTCTGTGATGACCCATATTTTTCCAGTTTACTTTTATTTAAAAACTTGAACATTTTACTTTGAACACTTGAAAAACGTGATTTAGCCTAAAACTGGGAAGTGATCTCGTATACTGTGAAAAACGTCTTTGAATGCATAACAACTCTAGACTACATTTAGTCTACTCACGATAAGTATATTATTATACTCACAGATATATTTCATAAGTCGAATGCATTTCATTTTATTATTTTTACTTAAACTATGTAAACTTGCATGGTTTTGCATGGATGCATGCATAAAATTACTCAACACTTCACCACCTTTTATATACTAACATAATTACACCTTATACTTTCAAAAACTACATTTATTCCCCCTCGTTCCCTACCTAACCCCTTTAGAAGTCTTCTTTTATAAAAGGTAACTAGACAACATGTTTTTAGCTTGGTTAACCTTTATTTCCTTTCTTATGCTAGCACAACTTTCTAGTATACATGGCAAACCTCCCCTCCTACTATCCCTTTCAATATGAACGACCAAACCTTCCCCCTAACCCCCCTAAATTATATTCACAAGATTTCATACCCTTTTCAAGAGTTACAAACCCATGTGACTCCATGTATGACCATTCAACATGCCCTAAGTGTTCCTATATAAGCAACTACCTAACACTCTTCATTTCTAACACTTTAAACACATTTTTCTCTCCTCATCCTTACTAAAAACGCAGTAACAACCACAAGAAACATGGTTTTTCAAGATTTTGTTAAGGGTTTTACAAAAGATTAGGGTTTGGTGCTTCAAAACTTGGGTTTTATAGTTATTTTGGGATATTATTGCATCATTAAGCATCCATCTTTCTCTATCATTGTGAGTATCATTTTTTTTCATGTTATCATTTATTATTTACATGTTATATGATTTATAGCTTCTTAGTATGCTTGTGTATAAGTGAAACTTGTTAAAAAACTTGTTTTATAAAGTCTATATTTAAGAATATTTTTGTAGTTACTAAATGAATTGTAACAACCACTTTAATGGAACCCATGAGTAAAACTATTTTCGTAATATCTTAATATAATGTATTACCTAAAATTTTGGAGGTCCTCGAAAGGATTCGGGTTCGTATTCATTTTCAAATGATTTTTACAAGATTAGTGCGCAAAACAGAGTTCTGGACTTTGAACGAATTTATGACCAATTTAAGTGTAGTTTCGATTTTTAGTCCAGCTAAGACTTTGGTAGAGGACATCTTAACTTAAACGAAACAATTTGGATTAACCCATGATAACAAAAATTCAAAGAGTTATGACTAAAACAAGATCATGTAAGTTTTTTGCTTTCTGGACAGCAAGACTTATGTGTCTTTTAAACCACTTTTGGACCCTTTAAACTTTGAAACAATTTATGAAACTTATATTTTTGGAAAGATACTCAAAAACCTTAAATCTAGGCTTTTAAAACACATTATTTACATAGAAAACGAGGGAGATACGACCCCACGAAGTTGAGAAAACCCTATTTCCTGCCAACTATTTTAATAACTTTCTTTTATAAAACACTTGTAGCTTTTGTTATAAAGTATAATTGGGACTTGGAAAACCTTAGACACAAGATATTAGGTTGAGGAAGCTATTTATAAGTCTCATATGTATTTAGTGCACTCATTGTTGTAAGCCTAAAGCACCCCATTATCGAATTAGGTTACGGTTAGGATTTGTTGCGTGATATACTTGTGGTTATTTTCCTCGGGTTACTACTTTACTTAAGGTGAGTCTCATAGCCCCTATTTTACTTGTTTGAACTATTTTGGGGGAGAATACTTTCTCGTTTACAAACTTGTTTTCTTGCTCGGTTACAAACTCGTTTACATGCTCGTTTATCTTATAACACTGCGATTACTTTTCAAGACTTTGTGAGTTTATAGCCCCGCTTTAACTTGTTTATAACCGTTTTACAAATCTCGGGGTGAGATACATTGCTTGTTTTTACTTATGGACGTAAGTAGCTATTAAATGATTATGGATTAGCCTAAGTACCGATAACCCACTATGCCCATTATCATGAACCGTTAATTACTTTGTGTAAGCACGAATGTCGTAAATAGATCTATTGGTATTGACATCCCTGTCCGGGTAAAAAAACACATTACCATGTCAAACGGATGTATACCATTTGGGAACTCTAGGTGGTCTCGGGTTGGAAACCTACACGGGCAATTCACCTTGCATTGATTTGCATACACTCTTGTTGTAGCTTCGGTGTCATGAGCTTAGCGCAATTGTAATTACCCTTTTATTTGGCATTGTATGTGTTACATGTCATGCACACTTGAAATCTTGTGGTCTACACTACTTATTTGAACGTCATTAATTACTAAACGCTTTTTGTGATACTATGAGTGAAGTAGTAATCACTAAACATTTTTCATGATTCTGTGAGTGAAGCAGTAGTCCCTAAACTCTTTTGGTTCTCGTAAATACTTTACTTAACCATATGAACTCATCAACTTTATGTTAATATTTTTAGCATGTATTTCTCAGGTCCTTGATTTGCATGGCTTGCATATGGAGTCACATCTATGAAGTCTTTCGCTGCATAACTTGGATCATTTTGATGTTTTTCAAACTACTTAATATTTTGTACTATAACTTCATATTGTATTTGGTTGAAAACTTTGTTTGATTTAAATTTATTAAATGATCTACTTTTTAAATGACTCATATAGAGGCCGTTCTTTATATATCTTGTGTTCTTGTATTATGAAGTAACGGCCTTTGTTACCGTTCCGCTACATGATTTTGGGGGTGTTACAAATTCGGTCAATGCTATTAAAACGTGTTTCAAATCAACACATGATTTTCAAAGACCAACTACAAGTTCAAACTTTAACGGTCAATAAAGTTGAAACACCAAATTTAAAGGAACCCGAAAGAGCTTTAAAAGATAAAT
>BQNB010147884.1:0-16379 GCA_026074375.1 Tanacetum coccineum
GCATTTGCAAACAAGCATGTTCTCACCCAAAAAATATATGTAAAACAAGTAAAACATAGGGCTATAAACTCACCTCTGAAGAAAAAAATGAACGAGTATATAATTCATACCGTGAATTATATAACAAGATACACAACCAAAAGAATAACACGAAGCGTATATAATACACGACATGTGTTATATCTAAAAGGTGACAGTTAAAATAAAATGGTTTAATTATATAATACATTCCAAGTATTATATAAGAAAGATGATAAAAATAAAAGAAACTAAATAATTCGACACATGCCCGGATATCCTCAAATGATTTAATAGAAAGTTTCTTTATAAAAATAAATGCACGTTTAAAGTTGCGGATTAGATAAATGAAATCTCTAAAATTATAGCTTACGTTTGATTACCGGTTCTTCATGATCTAATAAATCTTAAGGCATTTAATTCGTCCTTTTCAGAATAATAAGTAAAGTAAGATTTGTAAAAGTTTACTAAGTGTAGCGATTTATAAAAATCTCGGCATGACCTATTCGTTTATTTGACGTTTTTCATATTAACAAAAGTTAATTATTTTCCCTTAATTAAATCAGTCCATGTTGCAAACCCAAACACACCCCTTAACAGTTTTTATCCCCAAATCCAAATACCCTATTTGGTTTGTAAAATATACAAAATGAACATAACAAATAATTCACTTATTTAACCAATTTAAACCACCATTTTAGATCCGATTTATATATATATATTTACGAAATCTTTTTATTGTCTATTAACCGACTAAACCAAACGGATCATAACCCTACTCGGCTGAAACGCAACCAACCAAACGCGCCCTTGCGGCTGCTGCTACGCCAAACGCACCCTTATTGAATTTCTGTTAACCCAAACACACCCTTATGGTGTTCACAGCCAACCAAACACTCCCCTATACGTTTTTTGCTCACCCAAACACTCCCTTATACGTTTTCTGCTCACCCAAACACTCCCTTATACATTTTCTTGTTAAACCAAACGCACCCTTACGGTTTTCTGCTAACCCAAACGCACCCTTTCGGTGAACCCAGATCCAAACGCACCATTTTGTGGTGTTAACCATATAAATCAAACGCACCATGTGGTGCTACAAGAAACCCAACAGCACCCTGTTGGTGCTTCTGCTAAAATAAAACGCACCCTGTTGTGGTGTTATTTCGAAACCAAAACGCACCCTTGTGGTGCTACTATAAAACTTAACGCACCCACTGTTGGTGCTTTGATAGTGGAGACGAGGTTGTGGGTGATGATGAGGTGATGGAGGTGCATTGATGGGTCAGTGTGGTGGTGGCAGTGATGGTGCACGGTGTGGAGTTGGTGATGGGGTGGCGGTGATGTTGGTGGTGCGACTGTGGTGGCAGCATGGGTGAGGAGATGATGACGATGGTGGTGTAGGCGTGGTGAGGAGGAGATAAAGCGATAGGGTGTGGCGTGGAGGAGATGGTGGCTGCTGAGGTAATTTCACCATTTCATTTCAAATGTCCATGAATTAAATCCAAGAAACCCTATTCGAACCCTTAATTGAACTTTTGATCTGTTTACTTGTTTTCACCCATTTTAAACCCGAACCACCTATCAAATATTGTTAATAACTCTTAAAGAAAGTATTGAAAACATATATCTATCATTATATCACAAGTATACATGAAAATCAAACTCAAAAACCCTAAATGAGCCCTAGCGAACCCGCGACCCCATTTCTTGCAAACTAACCCATTTTGAAGCTACTCTTTGCAACCAAGCACCTTATGACTCACCTACTTGCTTCCCTAAGAAGCTTACAAGCTGCTCTACCACCATTCCTTGGTCCTAGGATGAGCCACATCTCCTCCCTTGCTCCTTAAGTCTTGCCGCGTCCAAAACCACCACAAACCAACCTCCACATCACCTCTCTACCACCCTAGACCCTCCATATCACCCTTGTAGACTCCCTAACATAGCTACACCAGGATCATGACACCTCACCTCTTTCTCCTTGGCCTCCAAGGCTCGCACAAGTATATTAAGGGGTTAAACCCTTCACATTTACTCACACCATCTTTTCTTCATCTATAAACTTCTATGGCAACTAAGAACTAATCAAGGGAGTCCTAAGAAGATCCAAGATCATTAATCAAGAGATGTGTTGAAGCTTTGAAGCACGAAGATCAAAAACCTAGGCGTACGAAGTGTTTTTACCCAATTCGACCCGTTTCCTCCATTTTCGATCCTTCAAGCTCAAACCCAGGTTTCTTATGATCCATTCCTGCTCCTACACTCATATTATATCCATATGATCATGCATGAACTCATGTTTAAGCCTTTTTAATAAAATTCTATGCGTTTTTATCATTTGATCCAAAACCGAAACTCAAAACCCTAATTCTATGCGTTTTTATCATCTATCCTAACTAATGTTAATATAACCACTTTGTTAAGTCTTGATGGAATTTGAATCAAAAACCTACGCGTTTTCGTTTTAAAACCCTAAAATGACCCGTTTTGATTTCTAGCTTAACGAATTGTTATTTTTAACTTTCGTTATTTTAAACCCTTCATATTGAGCTTAATGCAAATTACTTTTCATATAGAAAAATATCACTATTATGATTATGGACTAAAACGATTACATTATTCATGGCTAAGGGTTATATCGTAACTAAGAAACTTATAACTAAAAGGAACTTGAAAACGTCCAATTTATCACAAGTTTATAAACTATAGGGTCTATTATGTCCACTTTCCAAATACAAGAGTTTACTTATGGTACGAATCTTTTAAACTCTAATGACCAACTGTAAAGATAAAAAACTCCAAGGAGAATATTTTGCCATTTTTTATTCTTAAGGGTCTAAAATGTAACATTTTGAAAAAGTGTAAAAATATGTTTAAAACCTTATAAGATATAACTTTAATTAACGCTTGACGTGCTTATCATTTCCAGTTATTGAGCAAAACGCTTAAAACCGATTATATTATAACCATTATATAATTCATCATCGATGTACTTTTAATCCTATCCCGAAGCTATATCGTACCCCAATACTAGGGAGCTTCATATTAAGGGGTTTCATCGTTTGGTATATACGGTCTGACTGAGTTGTGTGGTTTTACGATTATAAAGTGCCCTTGGTTGCTCCCACAAACGTTTACTGAATGACCTCTAAATTATGATGGCCGCTCGACGTGATACAATAATTCCAAACTCCATCTAATCAACTCATCAGACAATAATAAAACTATTAAAACCAAAGTTCTAGATTACAATCTTCCTAAGACTCAACATATTATCTCAGGTTGCATGACGTGGCTGTTTACTATCATTTTGCTATATCAACCTTCCCTGTTAAGATTGTGATAAATCGTCAGCTTTCATTTTGGAATAATTATTTACAACTACCTATCAGGTGAAGGGTTCCATAACCTTGCCTTTTTACTTATTACATATTTTATAAACTCGCGAGGTAAAACATTCTTGGTTACAAACTCTTATATACTCGTTTATCTTATAACAATGTGATTACTTTTTAAAGACTTATACATGCTTAAACCATGAATACCAGTGTTTTTCTAAATTGTATGCTATCTAGATATGTATGCTATCCAGATATATTATTGCCTAAGTAGCTTCCAGTACCATTATTTCCATATCATGAATCATTAATTACTTGCATTGCGAGTGAACACGAATATTGTGATCAGATCTATTATGGGGTGACGGCTCCGTTGGTAAACCCATCCTAGGGGTAGCCAAACGCCTAAATTGATATAATGGGTAACCTTGGCAAGTTACCTTTCCACGGGGACATCTGTTCCCCAACCAATGGTACTATGGTGATATCCATGTTAACGTATTGGTGTCATGAGCTTAGATGCAATAATAATGTTACCTTTTTTCCATGATAATTGTATTCGTTGCAATTATTACCAATAACGGGTGTATAACAACATAACCCACTTACCATTAAACTTGCATTCAACTATTCTCCATGATAATGTTGTTTTCCATAATAATACTGTTTTCCATAATAATTATGCTCGTGCAATTATTACACTATAATTTATATTCAAACTATTTACCATAAACCTATGAATTTCACTCAACCATTGTGTTGATCCTTTTTAGCATGTTTATCCCAGGTAATTGAACAACTTATGGCATGGAGTGACATGGACTTGAAGATGGCTAAAACTTGTTATCATTCACATGTTATGTTTCTATATGTTGGGACCTGCCTTTGTAAAACTCTGATTTTAAATGAATGATAGCGTATCTTTTAAAAACGTCTCTTTTGAGTCATTTTCTATGATTGTGCCTGTGATTCATGAAGTAATTCCCCAGATTAGCTCCGCAGCTATCATTCTCAAAAGGGGTGTTACACTTATTTAACCAATTAAACCAACATTTTAGATCCGGTTTATATATATATATATATATATATATATAAACGTCTCTTTTGAGTCATTTTCTATGATTGTTCCTGTGATTCATGAAGTAATTCCCCAGATTAGCTTCCGCTGCTATATTATCAAAATGGGGGTGTTACACTTATTTAACCAATTAAACCAACATTTTAGATCCGGTTTATATATATATATATATATATATATATATATATATATATATATATATATATATATATATATACGAAATCCTTTTAGTGTTTATTAACCGACTAAACCAAACGGATCATAACCCTACTCGGCTGAAACGCAACCAACCAAACGCGCCCTTGCGGCTGCTGCTACGCCAAACGCACCCTTATTGAATTTCTGTTAACCCAAACACACCCTTATGGTGTTCACAGCCAACCAAACACTCCCCTATACGTTTTCTGCTCACCCAAACACTCCCTTATACGTTTTCTGCTCACCCAAACACTCCCCTATACGTTTTCCTGTTAAACCAAACGCACCCTTACGGTTTTCTGCTAACCCAAACGCACCCTTACGGTTTTCTGCTAACCCAAACGCACCCTTAGGGGGTTCCTGCCCAACCAAACGCACCCCATGTGCGTTTCTAAGAAACCAAACGCACCCTATGGTGGTTTTTCTGCTAAACCCAGATCCAAACGCACCCTTTCGGTGCTTACACAAAACCCAACGCACCCCTTGGTGCTTACTCAGCCAACCAACGCACCCTTTTGGGTGATTCTGTCAAACCAAACGCACCCTACGGCTGAGACTGCCAAACCAAACGCACCCTTATGTGGTTTCTACAAAACCAAACGCACCCTTTCGGTGAACCCAGATCCAAACGCACCATTTTGTGGTGTTAACCATATAAATCAAACGCACCCTGTGGTGCTACAAGAAACCCAACAGCACCCTGTTGGTGCTTCTGCTAAAACAAAACGCACCCTGCTGTGGTGTTATTTCGAAACCAAAACGCACCCTTGTGGTGCTACTATAAAACTTAACGCACCCACTGTTGGTGCTTTGATAGTGGAGACGAGGTTGTGGGTGATGATGAGGTGATGGAGGTGCGTGGATGGGTCGGTGTGGTGGTGGCAGTGATGGCGCACGGTGTGGAGATGGTGACGGGGTGGCGGTGATGTTGGTGGTGCGACTGTGGTGGCAGCAGGGGTGAGGAGATGATGACGATGGTGGTGTAGGCGTGGTGAGGAGGAGATGAGGTGGTAGGGTGTGGCGTGGAGGAGATGGTGGCTGCTGAGGTATTTCGGCGACGGCGCCGAAAATAATGGAGAGGGCGGCTAGGTTATCTTTACAAAAATGAGCTAACCCTAATCCTTTTTCTATATATATATATATATATATATATATATATATATATATATATATATATATATATATATATATATATAACTTTAAAATAAATGTGTAAAGAGTATAATAGCTTAGGGGGTGATGGTGAAAATATTACCACAGGGACCACAAGTGTAAATTTTGTAAAATGGTGGTTCGGGACTCGATTAAGCTAGATAACGGATGGTTTAAAACACGAAACTTGCGCCATTGCGTTCCAAATAATTTTTCCAACAAAAATGAGTATTTACGCGACTAGTATTGCATAAATGTTTTATAACATTTATTTAAAAATGTTTATTATTTATTTGTGTATCTCGGTTAAGATTCGTTCGAAACAAAAAATAATAATAAACTTTAACTTGAATATTCGCGTTTTTAATTAAACACTTTAGAATAATGATGTTAACAAAATTTATTAAATATTTTTATTTAATAAAAAGTGATAATTAAATATAATTTAATTATTTCCGTGTCGGTACGGGTTGTTCTCGTTTCTAGAATTTTGCGAGGGTATTTCAGTCATTTTCTGCTTGTTTTCGGGTCTCGGGCAAAACTAAAAAGTTGTCCGGAATGTCGTTTTACATCAAATTGCTTTAGAGTCCGAGTCGTGAAAACGTGATTTAGCGGGTCGTTTTTGATAAGTCAACTTAGGAATAACCTATATCTTCTCGTTTTCAAGTCAAATAAGTTAAAATAAATTTGCACCTAAAAGATATGTAATAATAAATATGATTTACTATTTAAATATGTTCCGAAAAATTACTGGTTACACGGTAATCGTTTTTATGTGACAATAAAAGATTAAAAGTCAAAAAGTCCAGTCGGACCCGAAAAGTCAAAGGGTAAAATAGTCATTTAAAATTCCGAAAATTGCCGGTTGTTACAATAACTCATCACATTTTTCGTCTTAAAAGTTTCATTGCATGAAAAAACATTTCTACGTATGGAACATTCTTAATCTTTCATTAGTATACATGATATGAGGAATAAGTTGATTGGCTCAGTAAACAGTTTAAATAAGGTAACATCATTTTCTTGGTTTTTCTATCAAAAATGCAAACAATAAACTTGCGTACAAAAAAATTATTACTAAAACTCTAGAAATTAAGCCTTTTCGGTGAATCTTCTTATAGGTTCCAAGTCTTGAGTTTGCAGAATACGTAATTTTTCTATATTAAATTTGGGGAAGAAGTTAATCAAATTTGAAAAGTTTTGTTTGTGTTAAGAGGTTTTGAACAACATACCAATAATTTAAACCTTGTATCCAATGTGTTGCTCAATTAAGCAAGCGCGATGCCAAAACAAATCAATACCTAAAATCATAATAAGAAAAGAAAAAAATATTACAACCATATATGAACCATTAAAGCAGGCCTAATTAATTGACTTTGGAGATTAGGGTTACCTCTTACCATCTTTTGCAGCTGCAACACCTACCGATTTTATTAGCCATATTGTTGCTTCATATCACCCGTACCTCAAATCCCAAATTCACATGGATTAACCTCTTAATTTGCTCGTACATAATTAATATATACCTTCAATTTCCATTTAAAAAATGGGAGCTTGTCGATTTAATACAATATGCGAGCGACGGCGGTGGGGGTGCAACATAATTGAGGTGCGACGACGGTTGTGCAGATCTAGTAACATCCCCTAAATCCCGGAAAACCCTATGGGTGGGTTTTTTTAATCTTGTGTGTGACTTTGAGTTAATGGGGCGATGTATGAAAGATCAATGAATTTTTTTTATGTTAAAGATGTGCTGGATACACTGATCCCTGCCACATATACAAACAGAAGAGATGAAGGTCTATTATCATAATATTAAGTTACTGTTCATTAGATTATTTAATTATTAAAAAAATTTACTGTAGCAAATGTGTGATAGATAACTATGATAAGAGATGAGATCAATGTAGATCCAACATTTATCAAAGACCCAACGGACCAATCATAGCCACTTATTTTTTCATTAAATTAAAAAAAACCCAATTTTCACCTTTTTTTTCAAATAAAATATCTTGCAAACGGTAAATCGTCAAACGACAAAAAATACACCATCACGACAAGAATTAAATCATCTTTCTATAGATGGGCATTTTGATATACTTTCGACGAACTTTTAACGAACTTTTTTTTGATTTTTTTTCAGTCACGTCTGAAAAAAATCACATATGATTTGTATCAGAATCACATGTGATTTAATAAAATCACAAATAATTTGTGATACAAATCACATGTGATTTTCCAGAATCACATGTGATTTTATCAGACGTGACTGAGAAAAATTGAAAAAAAAGTTCGTCGAAAGTATATCAAAGTGTCCCTCTATAGAAAGATGATTTAATTCTCGTCGCGATGGTATGTTTCGTTTTGCGTAACGATCAACGGTTTGTAAGATATTTAATTTTTTAAAAAGTGATGGAAAGTGAGTTTTATTTAATTAAATGAAAAAATAAAGGGTTGTGATTGGTTCATTGGATCTTTACTAAATTATGGGTCTATGTTGAACTGTTCTCTAAATGTTACTGGTAGTTTTTATAATATGTTCTGTCGTGATATACTTCTTTTTAGGAATTTTACTGTTCCCTGGTTTATTAGAGGTGTGAGAATGGTACCTCATTTGGCTAAGTGGAATTTAATACCCGACACACACTTGACTGTACATGACAATTTTGTGAGCCAAACCGTTAAAATTTAATTGAGGAAATAACCACGTTATGTTTTGGTTCTAATCATAAATTCAATCAAAATCAAAGACCTTGAAGCAAAAACTCCAATCGCTGTACCTGGAGATCTATGAAGCACATCGTATTCTCATAATATTCGATGTGGTCCAAATGAATGTTGTACATATTAGTTGCAGACTTGCCAATATTAAATCAAGGGAGGGGACAACGAATGTTTTATGACATGCATATGTATGGGGCATGTATCCCTTTGGTTGTGAATATCTATCTAGACGTGTTGGGATAATGCATCTGTTCATTGATTCTTGTCACATGATCATTTAATTAGTATGTTAATTATGAAAAATAGAGACAACGATTTACTTGATTTGTGTTTGTTTGTATCTCCAACGGCTCAAATGGGTCATATAAAACCTAGCTTATTCGATTGGCTATTGTGTTAGAGGTGTCACTTGAGTTTTGAACCCATTTACATATAACAAGTCGGGTTCAATCTCAAAATGGGTCTATTAAGAAATTATTGTAGCTAACCCGGAACTGTCAATTGGGTGAAAGTTACGTAATTATTATATGCAAATATTAAGTATATTGTTGTAATGTACGATATCGGCATTTAAGTATGCATACTTCTTTTTTAAAAGAACAAAGAAGGTGGTCAGCCCAAAACTACCCTTTAAAAAAGTTCATATGAATTATGCGTGTGTTTCTATTTGATATTACTAGATTGGCAGAAATCGTTTAACATAATCGGAAATATATTCTGATTCTGTCATACAATTCAAAAGAAAGTTCCTGAGCAAGGATTCACAGATAATGTCTCATCAAGGGCTACAAAATTGGTATGGAGAGCAATTACACTAGAATTTTATCTTGTTATTTGCATTGTTACTCGTCTATTTTTGTAGTTTAAAAATTCTTAACGGGATGGGTCCACATGATTGTATTGTGATCATATTCAAATGTGTGTTAGGGTACTAAAAATTCCACTTAGCCAAATTGTAGGTACTCTTCTCTCCTCTAATAAATTCTTTATTTTAGGTTGCTAAAAATTCCACTTAGACAAGTACAAGATACTAAACGCGTTTGGCCCTTTTTATAATATGTTCTGTCGTGATATACTTCTTTTTAGTTTTTTACATTTCTTGAATGTGTGCCATTATTAAAAAATTAGAATTTTCATTGGGCGGGTCATTTTAAATCATCCCCCCGCTCCGATATTGTTTTTTCATTTGTCAATAATCCCTAATTATTCTCATTGTTAGGCCTTCCAACCTTAATTTCATGATCATCTGTTTCATCACCTTCGATGTAGAATATCATAAATAGTTTCCTTTAAATACCACCCCTGAGTGTTTTGATGTCACCAATTCTCTAATCTCAGTTAATCCCTAAAGGTTTAATATTTTGAGGAAAAGTGCAATTATGCTCCCTATGGTTTGCAAAATTTCAGAACATTACTCCCCAACTTCACGAAGTGCAGGCGCCTTCAGATTGAAACTTTCTTGCACTCGTGCTCTGCCAGGGAGCACGAATGAATGGGAATTGAAAATTCCATTGCACTCGTGCTCCCCTGCCAGGCGGCACGAAATGCAATGGAAGTTTCAATCTGGTGAGGCCGCTGCACTTTCGTAAAGTTGGGGAGTAAGTGTTTTGATGTCACCAATCTCGTATCTCAGTTACATCCCCTAAAGGTATCATATTTTTTCTATCATGTTCTAGTGATTTTATTAAAAAAAAATATTTTTTTTGCGTGAACCGTTTCAATATGTAACGGTTTAATTGTTATTTCGATATTAGTCACTTTTGAGAATGTAATATGTATACTTACATGAATTTTGATTATAACTATTGTGAATTTCATATCATCATATAATTCTATGGTTTTTATGGAACCCGATTTCAATTGATCAAACCCCCTTCGGTTGTAAATTGGAACTTTCATCTCTTAAATGATATTCCTAGTTTTGGTCAGTCCTTTATTGTGCTTTGTTTAATATGGTATTATACTACTAGTTTTAATGTTCGTGCACGCATGGGATTTAGACATTATGTTTTTTAAATACATGTATGATTTTTATTTTTATTTTGTTTTATAAATTATATGTTATACAGTATTATCTTATATATATTATATATATATGAGCTTGAAGATAATTACTAATTTTTTTTCTTTTAATTTACCTGTTAACTAACTCGACATTGTGAGCCGACTAATCTCTACAAAACTACTCTTTTAGGTAGCCCGAAGTCGGCTCATATGAACCTTCGAGGCCACAAGGGGATTAGTTTTCTCTCGTTATATTCGAACCATTGACCTCCACTTTGGAAGGCTGGTTAATCTTACCGTTGGTAATGCATTTTGATATTGTCTATTTTTTATGATTCTATTTGCATTATTGAGTCAGCTATAACTTAAGATAATGAATCACACTTTGTGTTAAAACCATGTAAAAATTTAGCTTCCAATCGAATTTAAAAAAAAGCATCAAGTGTGAGTATCAAAATCGTCAAATATTTTAATTAGAATTAGAAAGCTAAAAAACTCAAATAAGTATTATGTTTCGTACATACAATATGTTTTGGTCAAACAAAGATTTACCTATTGTATATCTTTAATACATATACAAATATAAAAAGAGTTTTACCCATTTTTCCGTCACCAACATTTTTTTAAGATATAAAAGTAGCCTAGATTGTTATATATGATTTATAGGCATACATACATGTCAATGGAATAAAGACTTTTTGAGAAATTTAAATGTTAGAATTTTAGTACGGTAAATTTAAAAAAAAAAAAAACAAAAAGAATAGAAATCAATTTCTTCCAAACACATCAATGAATAGCTAGAAAACTTTTTTTATTAATTTATGATATTTTATGTGCTTCGGTGTTTTTCTATTTGGTTGTACAACATAATTTCAGACCGACAATGAAAAATCCATCAAAAAGTCTTCGGGTAGATTTGGGATGTGATTAGATACTGTTAAATCTTTGTTTGGAAGTAAAAAATTGTTTACGTTTGTAATATTTTAAAATATAAAGTCTACGGGTATAAAGTTTAAGGGGTTATTTGTTTATTTTTTAAAGTTATAATAAAACATGTAAATTTATAAATTTACACTTAACTCCATATAATTTATTTAAAATTAAAAATCACTAAATTTTTATTAATTACCTCCACTTTTTTCAAGTTTTTTTCTTCACAAATTTGACACATATATTTTTATGTGTTTTTTTTCTCGTCATATTTCTCTACCACAAATTTTTAATTTTGACCAAATCGATTTAATTTTGACTTTTTATTGACCAATCAGATCACACGATTTTGCCTACGTGGCAAAATCAAGCATTCTGATTAGTCTAATTTTTAAATTCATATGATTCAATTTGATGAAAAACTCCAAAATGATGTAATTATTTTATTATATAAAAGATTATTATACTAGTTTGGTTATGATATTGACATAATGACTTGGAAAACTACATGGTAGAGCTCGACCACCTGCACCAAACCGACGTGCACCAGTCATGCTCAACCGGAGAATAAGGACCCACTATTATTTGCTTCAACATCACCATCATCGTCATCATCAGATTCACCCCCTCGTCAAAGAGACACGGCAGAGGCAGAGCAGCGGTTACAACTTACAAGTGCCGCCTACCCAATGTACTCTTGTCGCGTTTTATAAAGGACAAAAATCAAATCACTCTTGGTAACATATTTTATAGAATACTTAAAGTTTACCCATGTGTCTTATAGACGTAATGAGGTTAAACTCAGCGTGTACCGCACTTATTATGTAGTCTTTTTTGTTCCTTCAAAGATGAAAGGTTTTCTATCTAAACACTTTAATGTCGAGATATACATGTCAATGTGGATTGGCTATTTAAACGATGGTAAACCTATTTGAACATAAACTTAAAGTTTTTATTTCCCTTTAAGTATTTGGTGTTTGTAGTTGTGCATATATAGGTTATCACTTTCTCGGCAACGATATCCTTAAATGGGATAAGTGTAGTATGATGTTGCGTTAAAGGTATGTCATGCTAATGTCTTAAGAGTAATAACTTATAATCAAGGTCAAAATAGAGTTAGACCTAAATTTTTGTAAGCTGATATTTGTGTTAAGATAATCCTTCTCTTGATGGCAGAACATAGGAAAGCAATTCACATTATTAGTGATGCTCATTTGTTACAAACTTAATTAAGGTGATATACGTGTTAATACATGTTATGCGTCTATCTTTGTCACTCTTGCGCTTTAATTTCTTCATTAAACCATTTTGATATATGCAGTGGCTCTTTATCTTGTGTCTAATATGTGCACTATTCTGTTTTTTTGTTTGCAGATATGCCCGAAATATGCATGAGGACACTCTTTACCTTTGACAAGATGTGGTTACTTTATGTAGTTGTAGGTTTATTTATGTGATTCATTGCAAATATTTAGGGCAGTATCTATGATTCGTTACTGTGGTATAAGAATCGGAGTAAAAAATATTGTTTGGTACTAGTTTGTAACTGTTGACTTTAGGCTTATGTCTAAATTTAGAGGCATGTGAAATTCCCAACTACATGTAGGGGTGTTCAAAAAAACCGTGAAACCGACGAACCGAGCCGAACCGCTCAATCTGAAACCGAAAAAACCCGAAACCGAAGCGAGCAGAAACCGAAACCGAAAAAGAAAACTCGAAACCGAAAAAACCTCTAATAAAGAATGTGTTGGGTGGGGGGTTTTGGGGTTCGTTTCGGTTTTTTTACTCTTAGAAATCCGCTTGCGTTTAAAACACCGAACCGAACCGTGCATATATAACATGAATTATTATCTAACTAAAAAAGATCAAATAATTTTACCAAGTTATTAACCGATTATTGCAATACTTTTACTGTATAACGACTTTTCCGCGATCGTAAATGAATACTTCTGTATAAATCTATTTGTTAAAATAGATTATATGTGAATCTAAATTATAACGTCGATTAATATTTTTTGTTAATAAAACGTTAAATATGAATATTTGTAATGCAATTATGGTAACGAAAATAACATAGTTTTAAATATAAGACTTTTAGATTCAACGTCATTTAAATTTTACAAGAAATCGTATTTTAAATTTCTTAGAACAATATTATTTTTTATACCGTTTAAACTCTATTAAACGTCAAAAACGGTTAACAACGCGCGAGACGCCCGAACCGTCGGGTAACCGCATCACATTCGGGTACCGAGCAGCATGTCCGGTTACCCGCCATTACAGGATCTTTCTAAACGGATATAAAATTAATTACCCGCCCCGCGACGGATAGTTTAAATCTTCCAACTAACCGAACCAAACCGCCCCGTGAACACCCCTAACTACATGCATTGGTTTTCTGTGTTTATCAATTTTGGTGGGCCCCTTTTAATTCTCATCCTTTCATTACCATCTCACTAGTACTTTGTTTATTTGTTATATAATATATTTTAAATTTAATTCATATTTTAATTTATAAATTATCATTAAATATTATTTTCTCTCTTCTGCATCACATCCAAATCAAAATCTAAATTCAAATCCTAAACCTACCCACAAACCAAACGGGCCCTAGAGCTCTTTTTATTAGTTTTGTTGGATATTCTTTTCGTGTATATTAGAGAATGTTGTTGAATGATTCGAGTGAAATGTAATACATAAAACTATTGTATCTAGTTTCTATGGTTGAAAGTAAAAAGGGTGTGAAGTTGGTTATTATCGAACTCACATTCATGATCACATTGAAAGGTTTTGATTTTACATTTAAATTAATTTTTGTCATAATTGCGAAAATGCAAAAATTTGTCAAACATGTCAAATTTAGAACGAAGAGGATAAATCCATAGATAATGAAAGTAATGATCAAGAAATAAAACATAATATTTAAAACCACTAGAACTAACAATGAGAGATGTCCATAAATCAGAATGTATAATATCAAAACAATTGTTAACAATGGAACTGAAACTATAAAACGGAAGCTTCACATATTTCCCAAGTTGACAAGCATGGCAAACATGTGTAGACTTCTCTTTATTACAAGAAATGAATTGACGTGAAGCAAGAGAACAAAGCACTTCGTCCCCGGGATGCCCGAGACGTTGGTGCCAAGTAGAGGGCCCCGAGAGCGTTGGTGCCTGATAGAGGAACTCTAGTTGAAAACAAAAGGCAGTAGGTGTATTTGACAGCTTTGTAAACTATGATAGAGAACGCATGAGCTTCACATCGAATGAGTATAAATGGCGAGTCAAGTAATCCTTCACAGAAAAACCAAATGCGTCAAATTCAACAGTGCAATTATTGTCCCTAGTAAATTGACGAACGAAAATAAGGTTTTTAATAATGTTAAGAGTGACAAGAACATTATGGAGATGTAAGGGACGATGAGGAGATGGAATAATGTTATGTCCAGTGTTAGTAACGGGAATAGAAGCCCCGTCACCAACATGTACAGAAGGAAATAAGCGTTGATTAAAAATGGTACTTAAATTACGAGCATTAGAATTTAAATGAGAAGAAGCACCTGTATCCATGTTCCAAGTCAGATCTTGCAACGTCATAGTGCTAAAATCACTTGGGAGCAATATTTTAGAAATCCCGCCTGAGGCGTGCCTAGTCCCTAAATCCCTCGAGGCTCCAGCCTTTAGGATTTTTTTAGATCGAGGCTCACAACATGCATAAATCTCATAAAAATCACAGCGCCTTGGGATTTTGCGCCTTCGGACTAGTCGCGCCTATCACATGTAACGGGTTTTGGGCCTTTTTATCTAAATATTGAGACACAAATACAAAATCACATGGGCCTTTAATATAATCTACTAAATAATAATCATAATAAAGAAAATTAAATACATACAATACAGTAAAAAAAGCGCCTCTAATTTTCTACATATTCCCCCCATTTCTTCAACTTCTCTTTTTAATTTGACACATATGTAATCACTTCACGTCATATGTATATCGTCTACTTTTTGAAGAGGCTTGTTGCAAGTCACAAACCAAATACTTAGATCCAATGATGCGAGTCGAACTATAATATTATGAGGATGTACTAGCAAGGAAGGGTCAAAGCCACGTAGACAAGTTAAACTATAATCTTAGATCCAGTGATGGTTATGCTAGTTCAAGCTTAAGGGGAAGGGAAAGGGAAAAGGGGAGGATCTAGTTCTAGACAAAACATTTGAATGAAGATGATGACGTTGTGGTTTTAATGCGACTTATATTTATGAAAAAGTGTGATATATGTCATAATTTTTTTTGACATATGTCATAAAAAAATAGTGTATTTAGTGCAACTCATATTTATGAATCTCGCGCTTTGGTATGCGCCTCGCCTCAAGGCTTATTGACCTTCTTTGCTCCTTAGTACGCCTTGAGACTTTCAAAACATTGCTTGGGAGAGATGTTGCCTGGGACGGGTAAACAGCTGGAGCTGCCCCGAGAATACCCACACTCTTGGAGCTAACCAAATGCTGACCATGACCAGTAGGCTGTGAATGGGCCGATGTGACTTGCTGATGGGCTGGGTAAGGTATTGGTGGTTGTTGGGCTGCATAAACTACTTGTTGTTGGGCCGGTTGGGATAGTAAACAGGAGATATAAATGCAGTGGGGTTGGGCTAGTATTGAGGCATACGTGGGTGGGCCAAAAGTTGGGCCTGACGAGAGTTGTAAGGACCAGTGGGTTGGTTATTGTTTGTTTGGCCAACAGTGGAGCCTCACGAATGGTTGTTTTGGGAATTAGAATTCCTAACAGTAGATGTATTATTTGTGGTGCGACTAGATGAGGTTAACCCGGTTTGGTTTCTATTGTCATGAATAAATTGCAACGGTCTCCAAATTTACACGTGCCTTTAGCAAAGTGATTGCAAAATTATGGTATGTTTTGGGGTTTAC
>BQNB010147885.1:0-16379 GCA_026074375.1 Tanacetum coccineum
GGATTGCACTACCGAGACAATTTTTATTTTTGACACATTTTTATTAAAAACATTTAATTAAATGCGTACACTTTAAAATGCGAGTCCGGCTCAAGACATGGAAAAAAATGATGACATTCATAAAAATAATAAATTTACGATCTTAAAAATAATAACGAGTCGCGTCGTACATTTTTACGATGCTTTTTACGATGCTCGAAACGGTTCACGAACGCGCGGTCAAACGCGGATAAAAAAGTCGAAAAGTATTAAAATGAAAAATAAATAAGCTCTCGAAGCTAAAATATGGAATTATTTCTTTCTCAAACGTTAAAATGGATAAATATTCAAGGCACGATTCACAACTAGCTAAAACGACGATTTTTGATAAAACGGCTAAAAACAAAAATAATAAACTCCATAAAAATTAGAAATAGAATTAAGGCTCGGTTAAAATATTGACCGTAAAATACGAGATGTTACAAAGACAAGGCAAAATTTCACATCGATATGAGATGCCTCAAAATGCTATCTAAGTTTGTGAAATTTTCGATGTATGGGCATTGATTTTATAGGACCTTTTCCGTCATCAAGAGGAAACAAATACATACTTGTAGCCGTCGATTATCTTTCAAAACGGGTTGAAGCCAAGGCGCTCCCTACCAACGATGCTAGAGTAGTTGTCAAATTTTTGAAATCCATTTTCTCCCAATTCGGTGCACCGAGTGCTATCATAAGCGATCGTGGGACCTATTTTTGTTACGACAAATTTGATAAAGTCATGTCAAAATATGGAGTCACACATCGTCTTTCTACCGCTTACCATCCTCAAACTGGTGGTCAAGTCGAGGTGGCGAATCATGGACTTAAAAGAATCTTAGAAAAAACCATAGGAGAAAACCGTGCCTCGTGGTCCAACAAATTAGACGATGCGTTGTGGGCATTTCAAACCGCTTATAAGACTTCGATCGGATGCACGCCCTACAAGCTAGTTTATGGAAAATCATGTCACTTACCGGTTGAATTAGAACACAAGGCATGTTGGGCTCTTAAGCATGCTAATTTCGATCTCAAGACCGTGGGTGAGCATCGAAAGCTCCAGCTTAACGAACTTAACGAGCTTCGAGATCAATCTTATGAGAATTCATTAATCTACAAGGAGACGACGAAGAAACTTCACGACTCTAAGATTAAAAATTGAATCTTCAATGTTGGTGATTAAGTCTTACTTTTCAACTCCCGATCTTGGTCCGGCCCTTTCACTATAATCAAAGTTTATCCTTATGGCACAACCAAATTATCTCACCCCGATGGCTCAAATTTCAATGTGAATTGCAACCGTCTCAAACATTATTTTGGAGGGGATATGCCACAATTGGTTATCCCAGATCTCCAAACATTCCCTAAGGACAAATGAAAGCAGGGATCGAGTCGAGCTTGCGACTCGGTGAACAAAAACAAGCCGCTTCATGGGAGTTCACCCCATGCTTATCATTTTCTTTCTTCTATTTTCTAACAAATGTGTTGTGTTGTGAAGAGGCTTGTATTCTTCCGTTCTTTATGTTTGTTGTTTGTTGTGATTTTTTATAGGATTGAACCAACAATTTCTGAAGACTCTCGTGTTCTGTGTTGTATCCCGGTTCACTCGAGCTTCCTATCCTTTGTTAGCAATTAGTTTGGGGAAATCCGATATCCTTTCATCATTATCGATTCACGTTTATCTTTGCATAGTTCATA
The DNA here is from genome assembly GCA_026074375.1 of Tanacetum coccineum. Lineage (NCBI taxonomy): Eukaryota > Viridiplantae > Streptophyta > Magnoliopsida > Asterales > Asteraceae > Tanacetum > Tanacetum coccineum. Next base: position 1,717 of record BQNB010147885.1, read on the forward strand.
AACGGCTTAGATTTACGTAGAGACCCGACTTAAACATTGAGGACAATGTTTCGTTTTAGTTTGGGGAGGGAATCTATCGATTTGATGTTACCTGCTTATTGTTTTGTTCTCACGTACCCGTTTTCCCACAAAAAATAGCAAAAATTTTAAATTTTTATGTTTTTATTAGTAGGAAAAAATGAAAAAAATTATATATTTTAGTAAAAGAAAAAACAAATAATAATAATAATAATAATAAGTGTTAAGACACAAATGTAGGTTTTCCGTTGGTAAGAATAAGAAGTAATTTTTGACCCGATCGAACGTGTTGAGTTCTAGCTTTCTCCCTTAACAATTAATGATGATAGCTTGTGCTAATCTCAAGTAGATTTTAAATATGCCGAGTTGGATTTTATATAGGCTAAGTATTTGCGAATCTCTTTATTAGAGATTTTAAATTGCAAAGAATAAGAGATGATAGTGTTGATTACGAATTAGGATGCTAAACAAAGTTTATTTGGAAAACTTAAAGGCTTATAAAAATAACTTGTGGTTTTTCTTCCCCGAAGTTCTTAAAATGATTAATCATACGTGTTCTCTTTAATTTTTACAAATTAGAGTTTTACTCTTAAAAGTCTAATCAACTTATTTAGAGAAAAAGCTTTATGAATGAAGTCAACATCATTTATAAATAAGAATTTTGGTTCAAGCTTATACTTTGGTTTTCTAAAACGAAATTTTTCTATTTGCAAAAATAATGTGTTATTAGCAAAAATAGTGTAAAAAAAAGAAAAAAAAATGATGAAAAAAATATAGTTGGTGAATAAAAAGGATGCAAGTTATAAATCCTTAGTATTAATAAATAATATACAAACTCCATCGCAATAAAGTACATGGGCATTTGTCGGTTCGCTCCCGATGTGACATCGAAAGAAAGGGTGGAGGATGTATATTTAGGGTCGGTATCATAATAAGTACACGGACTCTTGTCGGAGGCGTGGGACGATGTGTCGTTGAAAGGGAAAGTCGATACCGGTCTCCTAGCCGATTAATGTTAAATAGTAATAATAATGTTGAAAGTTAGAAAATTTTATAAAAGTTCCTTTTCTAAAACCATGTAGTTTTCTTTTGAACTAACATTTGACAAAGTCTCGCAAGGCTTTTTCATCGGAAGTTCATGCGGTCTCGATTTTATTCTCTGGAATGGTCTCAAAAGGCCTTAGCACTTATCCCGATGACCGGTGGGATGTAGGAGAAAAGTCATTTTTAGGGCAAGTGAACCAACAATGTCTTAGCTAAGGAGGTTTTTGTTTGCTTTGAGTTGTGATCTTACTATGTTATTAACATATTAGCCCAAAAGGCCCATGTGTAAAGCTTAGTCGGATTTCAACTATCTAAATATGAGGATTTAATGGTTTAAATTAATTTGAGCACACACACTTAAATATATGATTTATGTCGGGAAGAGAAATTCATAAGTTGTAATTATAGGTAGTCTTAGCATCTTAGCTCGTACTTAACGGTGATCTTATTTTTAAGCTTAGTATGGGAAAAGTGAAAAATTGTGCTTTTTGTTCCATGATCCTTAAAGTTACCACTAAGGTAATGAAAACATTACATTATGTCAACACAAGAATAAGTTGTAGTTAGATAGTCTATCAAGAAAAATCATAAAAAAATAAAAAAATCTTTGAAAATAGGAAATCGGGTGTTTTATAAGGTTTAGTTTGGGGAAGTTTTGAGGTATTTGGTTATAAGGCATGTAATATTGCGTGAGGACACGCCATCGTTTAGTTTGGGGGGGCATTTTTGTAGTGAAAAATACCATATCCGTAGCTCCAAAATGACCCTAAATGACCAAAAACACACTTAAAATAGCAAAGATATACTTGTTTTTGTGTTTTTGTGTGTGCAGGTACGGATAAGACAAAAATCACAAGAAAACCGTCAAAAATGGGCAAAGACGGATACAAGAACCGAAGAGCGTGCAAGAGCCGGAAGCCAAAGTCAAAAAGTCAACCTTGGTCAACTCTCAAAGTCAACACAAGAAGACAAAAAACCCAAAGTTACAAATCTAGTCCCTTAAGTTTCCAAAGTTACACAAATGATCCTTGAAGTATAATGGGCCCTAAACCTATCAAAAACAACACACGGATCCAAAGCCCAAATCAAAAGCCCATACCCGGCCCAAAACCCTAAACCATAACCTTTTATAAAAATCTAGGGGCCATTTCTGCCATTATTAAAAGTTATTTAACACTACACCTTTTCATATTATAAACACAAGGACTAAACCTGCCATTGCCCAAACTTACCCATTTAACCCTCAGTCATATAAAAGGCGGGAAAGTCTGTTTTATCATATTCATCATCACCCTCAACATTTAACTCAGGGTAAAACAAGGGGCTCTTAGCAAATTGAAGGTTCAAAAGAGTAATTTAAGGGTCCAAGATCAAGATGGCAAGATTAACACATCATCAGAGGTCCTTATTGGTGGAAACCCACAAGGGAAATGCCATGTCAATATGAAGAAAGCACAAAGAATGGGGATATTTAAACTTGGGTCACTCTCATAGAAAGCACAAGGTCACATCACACGATTGCAATGATGGCTATCCAGTGTATATTATCACAAAGAGATCAACGGATAATGATAATATTCCATTTTATTGAGAGAATGAATGGCAGAGATTGATAAGACCTCAAGGGGCTAGAAGGTTCAGCAGCAGGCTATAAAAGGCCCTCACTCACACACACATGATCATTTTCTTTTCCTGTTTTAGAGGGTAGCTTAGTAGAATTTAGCTTAAAATTTAGCTTATTGCAATTTACTTTTTAAATTCAGGTTGTTAATTTTCTTTTAAATCATTTAATCAAGTTTTATTTTATGACAATCTAGTTTTACTCTTAAATTACTTTGTGCATAGCTCTTTTAAATTTCACCTCATAAGCTCTTATTTCTCTCAAAGGTTTAAGCGATTGTTCTAATAAGCTCAAATAAGCTTTTCTTAACTGTCTATAGCTAGCTATTGAGCTATAAATAGACCTTAATCTACTTAAGTCTTATAAAATAGCTTTAAAACCCTTAACTATTTTAGACCTAAAAGCTTTTGAATGGGATTCACATGGAAGGAATCCAATGATTTTATAGCTTATCCCATAAGGATAAGCTAGAGACTGTAGATAAAGCTCACGAGCCTAAAAGCTTCTGAATGAGTGAAGCTTTCTGTAAGTTCTTCTATTTACTTTTTTTGTTCATTTGAGTTTTAGACTTAAATAATTAGCTTATTAGTGTAAATGCTTATTGCTTAATCTTCCCTCTTATTATGCCTATATTTGTTATTATTTTAGAGATTTAAGTGTGTTTGGCTTTCCTGTTTTTTAGATTTTATAGTTTAAACTTATGCTAGCTTATCTGTCTTATAATCATAAAAATCAAAACGATTAGTGTAGATTCTTAGTTTGTTAATTCTAGTGTTATTAGCTTTTGATTTATGTTTAATAAGTTAGTTATAAGCTAAATATTATCTGGTATCAAAGGTTTTTTAAGCTAGTATTCATTTTCAAGCTCTTTGCAAATCTATCATAGTAGTTAAGGGGTGTTTGGTTTAGCCTTGTTTGACTACTAAAAGTCAAAGCACTTAGGTAATTTTTCTTTGTTAAGATTAATTTTCATTATAGAGTAGGATTTATAGAGATTTTAGAGATTAGATTTCAAAAAGTAAAGATATGGCCTATGTTAGTGTGCAGCTCCAGGGTACTTTTACCCCTTTCTTTGCTAGATAAAAACTTGATCCAAGCCTTCCAAGGCTAGGATTTGGTTTGTAAGTGTTTGTACACTCTATTTGAGCTGGATAAATGCAGTGTATCCCACAAGGTTACCTTGCATTTAGTTTTTTTGTCCTTTGCCCTTTGCAATCAGATAGAAACACTAAGTTTTAAATGCCTAGTGTCTTTGGATCATAATTAGAGAATAGAATAATTTAGTTTTTTAGACTTTAAACTTCAAGAAGCTTATACATTAGATATAGGTCAAATTTAGTTCTAAGTTTGTTCTTCCATTTCTAGCTTAATTTATCTGCATTTGGCTCTTAAATTCATTAAAAACCAGAGAACTAAGCCAAAAATAAGTAGTCTTTGTATTAGCTTTTAAATATAGGTTTGTTGCTTTAATAGGATTAAGTTTGATAGTTGTTAATTATAGCTTATAAGTAGGTATTTTAGTCGTCTTAAGCTCAGATTAGGACTTGGCTTATTTAGCATTTAAGCTTTTCTTAATTTTAAGCTTTTTGAATTATTTCCTGAGTTTGCTACTTTGTTAATCAATTTCAGTTAGCTTTTAGTGTTTCTTAGTTAAGTAGCTTATTAAAAATAGCTTGTAGACATCATAAGCTATCCAGAACCTCTTTTGTTTTTAGATTTGAGCTTATAATGAAGTATGTGCAAGTGTTTTAGTGAAAATAAGTTTTTAAGCCTTTTAAAGGCTACTTTCTGAGACAGCTTCTTCATAAGCTCTTTTAGAGCTTAAAATTGGTTTTCAGCTTATACTCCTTTCGTTAAAGTTGTTCAAAAATGCGTGCTCTATAAGTTTTAGATTTTAGTTTGCAAAAATAAAAAAATGCAAAAAAGGATGTATACCAACCTCGAACCCGTGACCTCTTGCACACAAACACACACACTTACCACCATGCTTCATTAGCTCATCCGTTAGCATATCTCTCTATTTAATTCTTATACTCATATTCCTTTAGCTCTTTTATTAACAAGCGTTGCCTTTTATAGCTTTCCCTTGTTATTAGATAAGCTGGGGGTTCCTTCTTATTTTTCCTTTGAACTTTGTTGCATTTAGGATTTTCCCTGAATTTTTCATATTTTTCAACTTAGTAGATTATTTTTAACCATTTTTCTAAGGTTTTAATTTTCAAAAAATCAAAAAAATAGAAAAAAGTTTCAGAAAAATACAAAAAAATAGTTTTTAGCATTAGATTAAATACTTTTGGTTACATCAGAAAAATCATTTTCAAACACTTTTGATTTTAATTTTCATTTTTAAGCCCTTTATTTTTAATTTTAAAAATAGGATTTTAATTTTAAAAATAGTTAAAAATAGTTTTTTGAGTTTTATGTTATTTAGACTTTTCTAAGTTTAAAAATCATTTTTCTTAATTTTTAGGACTTAATTTGCTATTTTTTAGGATTTAATTAGATTAAAATAGTTTTTAATTCATAATAAATTCAAAAATAATTAAAAAAATGTTTTTCCTTTTCTTAAAATTTTCTTTTATCCTAAATTAGGTTTAGAAATTTAGTTTGCATTTTTAGGAGTTAATTTTAGTATATTTGCTTATTTGTCGCGTTTTATTTGCTCCCGTTAATTAGTTTAAGTGTTTAATTACTTTTAATTGTTCATTTTAATTGTTGCTTTTATTTAGTAGTTATAGATACTAAAAAATATCTTTTCTCTCATTCAAATCATAATCCAAGCTAAAGCAAGGTTTCAATTTCACAAGTCGTTGGGGAAACGACCCGGGTGATCATTCTTCCCGGTTAAATATACGTATTATATATTATATATATCTTTAGAGTGAGCTTTTCTTAAGGGAGACTTTAGGAAAGTTCTTAATTGCTCTTTTGGAATATTATTATATATTTTATAGTATAAAAAATTACTAATCACTTACCATTGGTAGAATTTTCGTATAACAACAGTTACCATACCAGCATTAAGGCTGCTCCGTTTGAGGCGTTGTATGGGCGCAAGTGTCGATCACCTATCTGCTGGGCTGAAGTTGGAGATAGTCAGCTCACTGGCCCAGAGATCATCCATGAGACGACCGAGAAAATAGTTCAAATCAAGAGTCGTATCCAAGCCGCCCGTGACCGTCAAAAGAGCTATGCCGATGTAAGACGAAAACCTCTTGAGTTTCAAGTAGGAGATAAGGTCATGTTGAAAGTATCGCCATGGAAGGGAGTGATACGTTTTGGCAAACGGGGAAAGCTGAACCCTCGTTATATTGGACCTTTTAAGATCATTGCCAAAGTAGGAACCGTCGCCTATCGTCTTGAACTCCCAGAGAGGTTGAGTAGAGTTCATAGTACGTTTCACGTCTCGAAATTGAAGAAATGCATGGCTGACGAACCGCTCGCTATACCGTTGGATGAGATCCAAGTCGACGACAAACTACATTTCATCGAAGAACCTGTCGAAATCATGGACCGTGAGGTCAAGCGTCTAAAGCAGAGTCGTATTCCAATCGTTAAGGTACGCTGGAACTACAGGAGAGGTCCTGAGTTCACCTGGGAGCGTGAAGACCAAATGCAAAAGAAGTACCCGCATCTTTTCCCGAATTCTGCACCGGTGGCAGATACCACATCATGAGCTTTGGAACATCCCGAATTCTAACGGGGAAAGAATTTGACACCCAGAGAATTTTCGTTCAATAATTTAGCTGTTTCCGTTTAGCAATTTGAATTTTTGAAGTTTCGTTTAATATTTACGTGTAACCGGGAAGTATTCCCGCTTTTATCTGAGAATCGTCTCCGGGAGCGAACCGGGATGCCTAACGTTGTAGTATTTTGGCAATAGCCATGTTTTTACATTTTATGGCAATATTTAAAATTTCATAATTTTCGGAGATACCGTTATTCGTTTCGTTACTTGCGTTAATCGTGGTTTACTTATAACATGAGTTTTTACATGCAAGACTTGGAAATTAAATCAATTGGGAAGCACTAGCAAAATAAAATGAAGAAAATTAGTTGGTCCCCCCTCCCCTTGTCTTGTTCGGCACAAACAAACACCCTTATCACCCTTGGTGAGCAAGTTTGAATTCAAAATCAATAAGACAAGCCTTGATCACATGATTTGTTATAACTTGAATTTGATTGGAGGATCAAATTGGTCCCCTCCCCCTTCTTGTCTCTTGTACACGAAACACACACACACACACATTTAGTGTGTGAAGTAAACTTGTATTATTTAACCCACTATACTTCCATTATCTCATTCATAACACACACACACTAAAAATTTGGTTTTCTCTCTTCTTCTTGCCTTCTTTTGTTCGAACCACCCAAGACACACACACACTTTCATAATTTTTCATCTTTGATCAAAAACACTTGAAGATTCATTGAAGGTTTGATCATTTGTATCATCCGGGTATTAATTAAACAACATTTGGGTTGTTCTAATCTCATTCTTCCTTCTAAAAACCTTCCAACTTTGTAAGTCTTCAAATTCTTAAATAACTTGTACTTTCCTTATCATCTTGATGCATACATGCTAGTTTACAACTTCTTTGTAAAAAACAAGATTTTAAAAAATACATTGAACCCTAAAAGGGTGTACTTATGGTTCGAAATATATGTAAAGAAATATAAAGATATTTAGTTTGTGATAATGGTTATTATTCATGTAATAATATTTTGTACTTGAGCTTATTTATTTGGCTTATATTTGTGAACTTATTTGAAAGCTTATTTGATTATTTTAAGCTTATTAGGGCTTATATATGGTTCGGCCAAACTAGAAAAGAAAGAAGAAATATTTGTTTGGCTTATATTGATTTGAGTTATATTTTATTAGCTTATTTTCTTGCTTATTTTGAAAGGGACACCCCCGAATGATATAATTATTCGCTAATAAATAAGCTCAAAATATACTTTATTAGAGGCTTATAGCCGCGTCCCACATACAAGACCCAACACCATGAGCTTATTATTAAGCTTATGTGGTTCGGCTTATTATACTTGGCTTATTGTGAGCTTATTAATAGCTTATTATCAAGTCGCGTGTTTATTATTTAATGTTTTGCTTATCGGATTAAATGGATAAGTAAAACTACATTTTCAGACTTAACGGGCTAAGGCCCAACATAAATACAAAACACTAGGCGTGAAAGCTACTGTATAGCTTATTGGATAAGTTTGCGAATAGCTTATTTAATAGTGTACGATTTAGATGCGTTACGTCGGATATTCTTTCGAGTCAATAAAAGATGTACTTTGTAAAACGGATATTTTCACGAGTCGAGGTTGATAAAAATGGAAAGTCGATATTTTTAGAAAGGTCATGCCGAAATTTCGTAAACTTTATAAAAGCGTCGAAAATATACTTTTATTATCAAACTTATGATAAAATGTAGAAAAACGTAAGTGTCGAGTTTAGGTCAACATTTTTAGTTATTGAGTCAACGTTGATGTGTCGGGACACTAAAAGACGAAATACACTAAAAGACGAAATACACTAAAAGACGAAATACACTAAAAGACAAAATACACTAAAAGACGAAATACACTAAAAGACGAAATACACTAAAAGACGAAATATTTTTGAAGATGTTTCAAAACGTCGAGACTTGTCAAAACTTATAACTTTCGAAAGTACGTTTTAAAAAGGGATACGCCGTGTCTACTCGTGCTCGGATGATCAGTTCTTGCGTTAAGCGTTATTCGTTGTACATCATTCTTAAACGACGACTATATGATAGGTTGTCGCTAGAACCGTGAGATTCATTTTCACTTGATTGATTCCTTTTGATCCACTACCCGTATAAGGTGAGTTCATAGCCCCACTCTTTTACTCGTTTTGACTAAATGTTTTATAACTTGGGGTGAGAAACATTGCTTGTTTTTAAAACTGGACACAAGTACTTTACGTGAGATTTTCCCTGTTTACGTGTTGCCTAAGTAGCTTTTAGACCACTACTGCCCGAACTATCATGAACTGTCAATCTCTTGACTGGAGGACCGGTCGAGGGAGCGCGAATGAATAAATAGATCTATTGGGACTAATTATCCCTATCCGGGTGAGTAGCGCTCACTACCCACGGGGCGCCCGATAAACGGATATATGTCATGTCGTACTGGTTAGGTTGTCTTTGGTCGGACACCTGGAAGGGCAAACAAATACTTATAGCAATGTACATGCTATCTTGCGTAATTAGCTTCAGTGTCATGAGCTTAGTGCAACGTAAATACTTTTTATGTGAAGTTGTATCTGTTATAACTGTCGCATACGCTTTGATATCTTGTGGTCCACTATAACAACGTTTGAACTAAACCTATGAATTCACTCAACTTTATGTTGACGTTTTAAGCATGTTTTTCTCAGGTGCTTAGCATGGATGCTGTTGCTTGACTTATGTGAAGTCTATTTGCCTGTACCGGTTTACCAGAGATTTATCTATGTCTTTAATTACCGTTGTTGAACTTATTTAAGCTTCCTCATTTTAAATTTGAATCTTTTAAATTTAATCGATGTAAAACTTATTATTATTATTTTAAAACTTTGCAACGGTGTTTATTTTTCAAAACGTACCCTTAGAGGTCGTTATTTATGCTTTGTACTTGAGATGCTCAATAAAGTCATGCCTCCGGACACGTATTCCGTCCAGGCCCCGTGTGGGGGTGTGACAGTGGTTAGGTGTTTAGGGTTTTGGTATAGATTTTAGTTGTTATGGGTTTAGGGTTTAGGGTTTTTGTTATACATTTTAGTGGTTAGGGGTTTAGGGTTTTTGATACAGATCCAAGTGGTTAGGTGTTTAGGTTTTTTAGTATAGATTCAAGTGGTTTGGTGTTTAGGGTTTTTGGTATAGATCCAAGTGGTTAGGTGTTTAGGTTTTTTGGTATAGATCCAAGTGGTTTGGTGTATAGGGTTTTTGGTATATATTTTAAAGTTATTTGTATATCATTTGTGATATTATACGCATTGGTTAGTTGTTTATTGTTTTTGGTATAGATCCTAGTGGTTAGGGGTTTGATGACTTTTGGTATAGATCCAAGTGGTTAGGTGTTAAGGGTTTTTGGTATAGATCCAAGTGGTTAGATGTTTAGGGTTTTTGGTATAGATCCAAATGGTTAGGGGTTTAGGGTTTTTGGTATAGATTTTAAAGTTATTTGTATATCACTTGTGTTATTATACCCATTGGTTAGTTGTTTAGGTTTTTTGGTAAAGATCGAAGTGGTTTGGTGTTTAGGGTTTTTGGTATAGATCCAAGTGGTTAGGTGTTTAAGGTTTTTGGTATAGATTTTTGTGGTTAGGTGTTTAGGGTTTTTGGTATAGATTTTTGTGGTTAGGGTTTGGGGTTTAGTGGTTAGGGGGTTTAGGGTTTTTTTGTATACATTTAAGTGGGGTTTAGAGTTTTTGGTATAGATTCAAGTGGTTAGTTGTTTAGGGTTTTTAGTATAGATCCAAGTGGTTAGTGGTTTAGGGTTTTCGGTATAGATTTTAAAGTTATTTGTATATCACTTGTGATATTATACCCATTGGTTAGTTGTTTAGGATTTTTGGTATAGTAGGTGTTTAGGGTTTTTGTTATAGATCCAAGTGGTTTGGTGTTTAGGTTATAGATTTTAAAGTTATTAGTATATCACTTGTGATATTATACCCATTGGTTAGTTGTTTAGGGTTTTGGTATAGATCCTAGTGGTTAGGGGTTTAGGGGTTTTGGTATAGATCCAAGTGGTTATGTTTTTACGGTTCTTGGTATAGACCCAAGTGGTATGGTGTTTAGGGTTTTTTTTTATAGATTTTAAAGTTATATGTATGTCACTTGTGATATTATATGCATTGGTTAGTTGTTTAGTGTTTTTGGTATAGATTTAAGTGGTTAGGGGTTTAGGGTTTTTGGTATAGATCCAAGTGGTTAGGGGTTTAGAGTTTTTAGGTTTTTGGTATAGATCCAAGTGGTTAGGGTTTTTGGTATAGATCCAAGTGGATCCTTCACTGGTGATATCACACGTGATATCTATCGTACGTTTATCATTTTTAATTTTTGTCATTCATAATCATTCATGAAACCAGAGTTTTCAAAATCATCACGCATTGGCCTAAAAATCATGTAAATATTTTTCTCTATCCATCTGCCCAGATGATATGAAAATACATCTGACTTCTGCTATAATGTGTGTCTCCTAGTCAACTATTAGATATTATTTGTAGAAAAGATTCAACATCGACATCTTCATCATCGTCTGGGAAATCATTCTCTAAACAAAGTTGATGTTTCTTGCCATTTTTGGCACATCCTCTATTTTTTTTTTGGCCTCACTTGACACTTTCTTCATCAAGTTCTTCACCTGCTCTTTTCTTACTAACTGTTTCCTTTCTACTACTTTCCGTTTTCTTTCCACTGCCTTCCACCACCTCTGAATCCATAGAAACAAATGAATATACCCTCTTCATTTCTTTGTCAAACAACGTCTAAATTTCTTCAAAACTTTTGTTCTTCAACTGACTATGATTGTAATTAGCCATATTTTTCAAATAAGTACACATTTGATTCCTCTTTTTGGTGTCCGTTTATATTGAACGTTGATTTTTAGTTTACGCGATTTAACTATACGATAATAATTAAAAGCGAACGCGTAGAACTTTTAAAAATAATAATTGAGTCGGTAAATGACCTGAAAATGAGAAATGTTACACAAAATCATTTGAAGTCAAAATGAATCAAGTTTTGAACGAAAACGAACGACTCTTGGAACAAGTCATTAACAAAGATATTGTGAACATTATTGTGAATTCTTCTGTGGATAATTCTTATGTGAATGCGCATGAATGTGAAAAGTGTCTCAGATTGAAACTGAGCTTCTCAACAAAAAGGATTTTGTTGAAAAATAGATTTATGATAAACTGTTCAAAAGTTTTACCACTATTGAAAAACATTGCATCTCTTTAGAAGTTGATACTCAACATAATTAGGAAATTTTTCAAAGTGACAATTCTGTTTCAAATAAAAATGCTTTAAGTTTTGATCAATTGTTTGAATTAAATGAATTGAAAGCTTAGTCCTAAGAGAAAGACAAAATTATAAAGAAGTTGAAAGAGAGAATTAAATCTCTAAGTGGGAAAATAAATGATGATAAGATTAAAAAGGACTTAGAGGAGATTGAAACAATAAATATCGAATTGGATCATAGGGTGTCAAAGCTTATTGCTGAGAATGAGCATTTAAAACAGACCTATAAGCAACTTTATGACTCGATTATATGTGTGTGAAATGAGAAATGAAACAACCAACCACCCTCTCCAAGGCATGGAGAGGGTATATATACTACATACATGGCCGGCCATGGGCCTTAACGGGCTTTCCATGGGCCTTGGGCCAGACTAGCTTACTAGACTAATCATATAACAAACTACGGGCTAAGACTATTACAACTTGGAAGTGACCGATACTTTTCTTGTTTCCAACAATCTCCCCCTAAGGGAGGTCACTCCATTTTACAAAATTTAAACCTAGCATACTATGCTATATCTCTTAGTCTTCAGCTCGTAAACTTGACTTTCTCTTGTGAATATGTTGTAGTAATCTTTGACTTTAGGCTCGAGCTTGTTCCTTTATCTTTACTTGTAAGTGGAGATGTGATCTTGAGCACTGTGAGATCATCAACCAAGCATAATCTTGTTTCGCCATCTTGTGACTTTGTCATCTTGTGATCTTGTGACTTCTGGACTGACATGCTCATACCATTCTTGATTTGTTGACTTGGAAAGCTTTAATGTTGCATCTTTCTTGAAATTCTTTAACTTTAACACTTCGTCACTTCGAGAAAGACATTCGGTATCAGAGTGACAGAAACTTCTTTAAAATTCTTTGACTTTAATACTTTGTCACTTCAAGAAAGACATACGGTATTAGAGTAGCGGAAGTCTTGAAACATGTACTTGAGCTTTCATGATGTCTTTATGTTTGTCGGTCGGGTATGAGCATGTGGTTATGAATCTTGTGAGCCAGCTGGAATCAGGTACCTTCACCACCATCTTTACGTATCATGCATTAAAAATAGTTAGCAATAAAGCATGGGGATGAATATGGCTTTGTCATTCATCCGTGTTTGGTTGGAGTAACCTTCGAATCCATGAGGATCGACCTGTGATCAGGTAGATTCAATTTAAGAAGAATCTCCTTGACAGGATTTCCAGCTGAAGTATAGAATCTTTCTAACACATTTGCATTAGATTCATCAAACTCAACATGTTCTCATTATCGGAACGTCTCAAAGCAGACAACACGATAAGAGTGAACCAGTGAGTTACTATCTCACCGATTGAAATAGAAAAATCGATTTGAAAATCAATCGACGTGTCACTTGCTAAAGTGGTTTTGTGACACATCGAGAGTGTTGATCATTTCAAAAATTCGTCATCAATCGTCAATTCATAACCTGGAACAAGTTTGATTCTTATAGAATCGCACCATCGTTTCTTTCCAGTTGACACAAGTTTGATTCGTATAGAATCGCACAAGTCACCTACCATGAGCTTGTTTGATGTTGGCTCAAGCAGGATTTCCATCTTCATTGTGAATGAAATCACTCGGATGTTCTGGCAAAATCACTAGAATAATGCGTAGGACTCTTTATATATTTCTTGTTATTCACATTGTGTGACTTAACAAGCAGAATTTGACAAGTGTCCTAATGAGATTTATGGATGATCTCTTTTGGCTCTAGACTCAATAGTGCACTTTGATTTTAGTGATCGGAGGCTGGAGCAGACTGCCACCTTTTCAATATCAACTAACTCGGAGTGAGAAAGTCGATAGAAATGCATGTAATCTCCGTGAGAAATGAAACAAGAGTCTTTTGAGAGACCTTGAGTGGCTAGGGAGGGTTGTGCATAGCGTCACTGGGTCCATGACTGTCTTCAATGTCAGACAACAACTTCGTGTTTCCGACAGATTATGTATTGACCCAGTTTCTGCCTAAGTGTATGGAGGGCTTCTTTCTTTACACCCTTTATCCTTACATTTCTTTTTCATTCTTCAACCCCTTCAATGCTTACCGAGACTTCATAACTAACACCTTGTTGGGTTTGTTCCAGTGTTAGCTCCATCTCAGTCGGCATTATTCCCTTTTCTCACTTTTTCTCCTTTTATCATACCTAAGGACTTCTACACTAACTAGTGGATATCCCTGGGTAGATCCCTCCGGTTCTGGCTGGATCATGGGATTTGAATACCTATGCCTAACCACCTTATATCTCTATAAATTTAAGAACATGGTCGGTCTTTTGGGTATTTCATCACAATCCTTCCAAAAACATTGAAAATTTCAATCAAAGTGTTTGATATAAATATCAAAAGATTTACACTTTAAGAGTTTTTCATCATCACTAAAAGCTCCCCCTTAACATGTGCATCGATATCACAGCACATGCTAAGCGTAGAACGCACATAGTCCTTTTTACTTAATCACATATATTTACAAGCATGTTCAGTTTAATCACATTTTCTCTCCTTATTCAAAATGTTAATCCCTTGATATTTTGGATATAAATTGATTAAACGTCCGGGGACAAAATGTTACACAAAACTATCAGGAACATTTTAATGCTCCCCTCAATATTTGAGGGAATATAAGACAGTGCTGAGTACAATAATTTGAAAACTTTTGAATTTACTAAAAAAATTCTTGAAAATTTTGTACTCGAGCACTTCTTAGAATCACCATTAAGTCTACAATATATATATTCACAAGATTATTATGTACGAGGTTTGACCTGAATGATGAGAACATCATATGACTTTTGTCGCAGCTGTAGGTCTCCTTCGTACAATCTCCCACCAACAAACTTTATAAGCTCCTCATTCACCTTCTTTCTATCAAGAAGTTGTCAATCTGATCTTTCTCTGTCCAAGCACTCTTCAGTATTGCTTCAACTTTCTTTCCAAGT
>BQNB010147886.1:0-16379 GCA_026074375.1 Tanacetum coccineum
ACATTCTGCCTTCTAAAAGAATGATAAGGTTCACTGATAAGAAAATATTGCTATGCATATTGGGAGACTTTTAAAACTACATAAAGAAGACGTAGAATTCATTATACAAGTGCCAGCAGAATAAGAATAACTGAAGCTAATTTTCTGGTTTTTTTTAACGGAAATTTATACTAATAAAACTAACAAGATGCTAGAGAAACAAACACCAAAAGACCTACAAAGAAACTCGCCTGGATAGAATAATATCCACCCATTAAGAGGCCTAAAACCTCAAGAGAAAACATACATCAGTCATAAAGTGAAGCCATTTTAATTGACACATACATACGAAAACTTCCTGATGTACAATTAAGGCTTGTGCAGTGAAAATCGTACTAGTTACCCTCATAGATATTGAAAATATATTACAGATACATATAGTTAAGTATAATTTTTGATACCTTATGATGCATGTTTCTACAATATACCAGCATGGTATTAGATTAAGGTTAATAATTAACTTCCAATAAGTTCCTAAAACAATAATAACCAAACCAAACCAACGTCAGCCAATCAAGAGTGATATAAATTAATCATATCATGCATATACAGTTTGCTTGTATTCGGTGATAGTACCCCAAAAGAACTTACTTGACGCAATATTATAGTCTCCAAATTTGTGAAGATATATTAGGATTTATAATGAATAACTGATGAATAGGTTATCATCATACAATGTCAACAAATAGGGGCTGTGGTGTCATGGCGATACATGATGAATACGTTTTTGAATATACTGATATAACTTAATTATAGAGTATATCTTCAAAGATAATTATCTTCAAAGATAATTATCTTCAAAGATAATTATGGAGTATATATCAATAATATATTAATAATGTTTTGCAAAGTATAACACAAATTACCTCTTGGCTTAGTTGGTTAGCATGACTGAATATTAACTAAAGGTCACAAGTTCAAACCTTGCTATTGCCACTATTTTTAGAAAAAATTTCGAAATTTATTGCCAAAAAATGTAAAAATATGAAAATTCTAAATTGAAGGCTAAAATAATTAAAAATTCAAAAATTAATTAAAATTATTGTCTCATATGTGCCATGTCATCGTTATTTGCGCCATGTCATAGTTGAGGTGACGTTGAGTCACTAAATCATATTAATCCAGTCATAGTTAGCCCCATATATATATATATATATATATATATATATATATTCTTTTGATCGACAACAAAACAATCAATAGAAGGAAAATAACCAGCCGACTTGTTTTTCTTTTCTTTGTCTGCTCCTCTTCACACGTCACAAGTAGATATGTGTTGATGATGAATTGAACTCTTTTATACCTTGTGATTATGCCGTTCTTTTTATATCTTTTTTAGTCTGTTACTAGATACAAGAAGAGTTGAAGAGAACTGAGTTGTGGAGATAAATTAGGAGATGATTGATTTTGCTCTTGATACTATATTGAATTGATTGCTTGATCCATTGATTAACACAAGATTACAATATATAATGTCTTAGGATTATTCTAGAAGTGGGCTAGGCCCATAAAATAATAAAGCTCGAATGACCATATCAAATAATACATTTAACACATAATTGCGGGTTCAAGTTAAAATAGAGATGAATGCAAAATATATATTTATGAACTAACATGATTTTTTTCTTTCTAAAATAAGGTATTTACAAAGAAGAAACAGAAAAATATATACTCTACCAAAAATTACTGTCCACTTTACAATGTTTGTTTTTTCCAAGGTGATTGTTCTCATGCATTAAGTTCAATATTTATTCAATATATACTCTACCAAAAATTACTGTCCACTTAAAAATATATACTCATGCATTAAGTTCAATATTTATTTTGACCAAAATTCTAACTCAAAGGTACCAAATTTTAATTAAAAGTTTCAAATTTTAATTCAAAAGGAACAAAGAAAAGTAATGTCTTTCACCTCTATTTATAGACAACCAATGACCTAAAAATAACAAAATCCTAAGCCGAATCAAATTAGGAAACATACCAATAAACTAATATCGATCAAATTCAAAATTTACAAAACAACTCTTAAAGTTTAAGTCACTTTCTAACAATCTCCACCATGACTTGAACTCCTCCACATGTTCAAAACCAAATTCAAAATTTCAATTCCCAAACGCTAGATATACTAGCCTAATTCAAAAGCGAACGATCCATTCCCAAAAGCAATATGAATACAAAATCGATCCAAATCAAATGCCGACGACTACAAAATGAATAATCAAACGTTAACCAACAAATTCAAGCACGGTCAACCGAACAAACAAATCGGCTCAAACGATCTTAAAAAAGACAATAAAATTCTGGTTCAGTGTATTGTGTAGAGAATATTGTAACAAATTAAAGAAACATACACATTATTAGTGGTTCTGTGTTACAAGTACAACTCAATACACTTTCTAGGTAAACAAAGTAAGCAGAATGAGATTCCAATATATTGCATTGTGCCATTGATCACAATTTATGGTACCAGTATGTGCCTTTGTGGTCACTGTCCATATCTGGCTCGATGTAAATGCATTCCTTTGCTTCTCTCCACATTGCTTTAAAGATTGGAGTCCTATCGATCTTATAAAACTCACCCAAGACAGGCTTGATTGCATCTCTAGCCTCCTTTGCATGATAATGTGGAATGTATGAGATCAAATGATGCAAGACGTGAGTGTGTGTAACGTCATGTAAAACCCTGTTTAGGAATCCAAAATCTCTATCGATAGTTGATAATGCCCCTCGGATCCAGTTCCATTCAGTTGAGTCATAGTGAGGCAATGATAGATGAGTGTGGTGCAAATAAGTGATCAAAACAAAAAACATATGTACACCTAGCACGGGAACTCCATACATACACACTACCCAAGCTGCTCCTTTTGCAGCTGCAAGAAGCTTAATTGCATACATGAGGGCAAGAATACCAATATCCGATACCACAACCTGAATTCGTTCACGCTCAGTGAAAATTGGACTTAAGGGATCAAAGTGATTGGCAAACCTTCCGTATTTCTTGCCAGAAATATTAGTTAAAAGGTATAAAGGAAATCCAAGAGTCAACCGAAAAACCAAAGTGAATACTCGACCAGGGGGGTTGTTAAGAATCTTTGAGTAATACGTTACTTTGGACTTACGCTTAGGAATATAAACTTCATCGTTATCAAGTGAGTTTGTGTTAGCATGGTGATTTCGATGACTATATTTCCAAGAAAAATATGGGGTGAAGAGGGCGGAATGAAGGATGAATCCAACGGTATCATCAATCCATTGGTATTCACTAAAAGCATGGTGACCACATTCGTGACCAATAACCCATACGCCAGTGAGGATGCTAGCTTGGCAAAACCAGTAAACTGGCCATGCTAAGTAAGCTAGAGGAGTTGGAAGAAGAGGAATATAAGTGTTTGCGAGGAAGTAGAAGACATAGGTAACAATGAGATCATGAACAACATAGTAAGATGAACGAATGACAGATCGCTCAAAGCAATGAGCAGGGATTGCTTTCTTCAGATCACTTAACGAGAATGGTGGATCAACTGGAACACGTTTGAGAATATCTTTTACCTCATGCTTAGAGGAATCCGACATCCGACCGCCGGCTCCCATATTTTGAAATGTGATAACTTGGAAATAGTTAGTTAATGTTGTTATAGAAGAACATAAAAAAGATCGACTTTAAAGAGAAATATTGTATGTTTGTGGTCACTTAGGTTGGTGACTCTATATATGCTTTGTGATACCAAATGAATGATATTTATAGTTACAGGTAGTCCAAACAGTCGGCTCCATAAAGTGTATTTTATTGCTAAACAAGTCGAATTGATATTGACAAACTATCCATATAATATTTAGAGTATCTTATACAAGTTTAGAACACGTTTTCTTGAGTTTATATATTAAATTGCTGTTGTTTGCTTGAGTTTAAATATTAAAATGCTGTTGTTTGCTTATTTTTTAACGACTTGGTTTTTGTTTTTATTGGTAATGGTATTTACTTGGGAGTTTTGGTCAGTGGAGTCATTGTGGAATTGTAGTTCATGCATAACTATAAAATAATTGTTGTTGACTCTCAATCTATCTTCAGCCAAATATGATGGGCCAGATCACAAAGACTAAATAACTTCTATTTTAAAATAAGTTTGTATATTATTACTCACACACAACTATCTCTTTAGTCCACTCGGTTAAAGGAAGTGGGAACTCTTCGTAGGAGAAAAGAAAAAAAAAACACGCACACACAACTATCTCTTATGATGAGTGGAATACATGAAAGGGAAAATAGGTTTAATTCAATTATCACGTCATTGCATGTACAACTTTTTGTAAATTTTAATAAATGCAACATTTCTCTTTTAAAAAATACCAAAAAAATAAAAAATTGAATTAAATAGAATTGGACTAACAGAAAAGTTGTATCGAAAATAAGGCAATCTCATTTTCTAATTGAGAGTAAAAGTCAAAATTCTTTTGGTCAAAAAAGTCATATATGACCAAAAAATATCTATAAAAATATAAGTGTTGATTTTATTAAAGAATAATTAAAAATGATAATAAATAAAACTTTAGTTATCGAGTTTTAAATAAATTATATAACTTATTAATTTTCATGGTTTTCTAATAACTTTTAATTTTAACAAATATCCTCTTATGCTTTAAATCTACTGCTAAACGGGTATCCGTGCATAGCACCAGAAATTACAAGCGGCAGACAATTAACGATATAAAATATCGTGGTAAGTGTTTCGTGTAACATTTAAAATAGAACGTGAAAAATATCAAAATGTAATTGCAAACGGTTGTAACATGCGATAATTCAACTCAAGCAAAATTTCTTAACATGTATCAAAGAACATATAAAAACATTTCTTAAAACTGAAAATAAAACATTACATCAGTTATGAGATAACAACTAACAATACATGTTACTCGTAGCGTAAAACTTCTTAGCACACGACATTTGTAGTGCACTTTTATAACATAACAGCCTTTGATCGATTAGAGGTGAAATAATCATAACGGAAGTAGCTGCAACAAACTCGCTATCCTTAAACCTCGAACCTACTACAAACTCGTGAAATAATCATACGCTTTCAAACAGCTAAAACATATCCATTTAGTGTCATATTGTCAAGTAAACGTAAACTATATCTCATATGAATTCACGATACAAATTTATATGGCAAAAATCAAGACTTTAACATTTATCTCATCCTTCAAACCCAATCATCATTCCAAATGAACAGTTACAACCTAAAATGCAAACAAAATTAATGAATAATTAAAGCTTCAAATGAATATGAAATTAGAAACCAAACAAAGTAGACGAATCCGTCATTACGTCTCTAATGGCTCACACTGATATAACTTATTTGTTAGCTTATGTGAAGAAGGTATAAATCATAATTTGGCAAGCGCTAACTGTCATTCATAATGACTTGATTTTGGCCAAACCCCATCTTTACAACAATCTGAAGATCATTTTTAGAGCTTATTAGAAATATTGACTTACTTCACTGAAACCATCAATTTGTGATGACTTCATATTTGAACCATGATGCATCATGGCCATTAATGAGTTCTCTAGTGGGTCATTAACCATGTCGTAGACATATGTAAGATTTTCAAGTATTAGTATTACCCATTTTATCTAGGGTTAATGGCATGTAATAGCAACGTACTTTTCAGTTTGAGCCATTATCAGATATAACCCAAATAAGTCTCACAATACCCATCGAACTTTGTGTTTTTGTGTTGATATCAGCTATTTGACCCATTTTACCTATAAAACACTTGTGTGTCAACAGATGATCTCACATTTACGTATTGCCTATGTTCAATTCTTTTGACCCATGTCGCAAGGCCCCTGTCATTGCCCGGAACAATGTTCTTCCCCTTATAAATGTTCTTCCCCAATTGAAACACACACAACACAAACACCAACACACACAACCCTAACGCTAGAAATTTAATCGCAAAATATGGTCGGCATTTTCTTTCAAATCAAAAACCCCAATTTGCAAGAACGAATAAGAGTGTCAATATCTGGCTGTTGTATGCGAGATTCAAAAGTGAGGATGGTATCAAGGACCGTATTTCTTATCAATTGCAGAAAAATCTAACCAGAAAATTATGAGCTGCAATTATTTATATGTTTGTTGCGCAAAATGAACCAGAAGAGACTTGATATCGTGAGATCTCCGATACATGGGATATATATAGTACGTTACATGATGGCGTCTAGTATCACTTTCTCACATGGTCTCGAAACTTAGCAGACCAGCCACAAATAATATTGCTACAACTTTCATTCCATCAAGCAAATCCTACTCAGAAAAACCCACACAGCAACACTGTTCCTAACACCAGCAATGTGAACTTGCAATTCATGCAGCTTAGGAGTAACAAACGATATTCTATTGACTTGGGAGTTAGAGACCAGTTCTCTATTATCGTCATCATGTTGCCACTGGGGGAATCTTTGATAGCAAACAAGCAGAAAAATCCCCCTTTTTTTAAGTTATTTTTAAAATAAAAAAAATCCACGTACTACTTTTTTGTCTCTGAGTCGCAGTAGCCGCGTAAATTGACAGTAATGCAATGTAAGCAAAATCGTATGATAATAGCACAAATTTAGCAAGTTCGATGGGTATTGTGAGACTTATTTGGGTTCATATCTGATAATGGCTCAAACTGAAAAGTACGTTGCTATTACATGCCATTAACCCTTTTATCTATTATATATATAATCATTTGAGATGTGTTGACCTGACATGTTCATTCACGAAGCTACTGTAGCTACGAGTGCTACAGTGCTGGGCCAGAAAATTTGTAGCCAAAATTTGTGGGCCGATCCCATTAGGTTTTTTTTTTTTTTTTTGTGTGAAAATTGTTTGGGACAAAGAGTAGGGAGGAAAAAAATGTTAACAAAAGTACGACGATCATGTCAGATAAAAAATACCCGTTGGTAACATTTCCGAATTAACTTTATACAGTGTCATTTTACACCATGAGACAAAAAGAATAGAAAAGACATTTTTCGCAAAAAAATAAAAAATATTAATATAAATCATTTGAGAAGGGTTGAGATTACTATTCATTTTAAGCATCGTAGCTACAGTGCTGGGCCAAAAAAGTTAGCCCAAAAATTTGGGCAGGCCCAATTAGTTTTTTTTTTTAAATGTGTTGGCACAAAATAAGGAGGAAAAAAATATTACAAAAGTACCGGCGCATTCAGATAAAAAAAATACCTGACTCGGTAGCATTTCCTAGAATTGATTTAAAACAGTGTCATTTTACACCATGAGAACAAAAAAATAAATTCGCAAAAAAAATATAAAATAATAAAATAATAAAAAAATAAAATTTAACGCCAGCTGAAACAAACGCGTCAAGACCATAAATAAAAACGACTCAAACGCAACAAACGCGCTCTGAAAACTCTTAAACGCTACGCAAGTAGTGAAGGAAAATAACTTCACTACTATTGTAAAGATAAAAAAAAAAACGAGCGAAGAAAAAAAAATTAAAAAATGTAAATAAATAAATATAACGTCGTGCAACAACGTGCGAAAAATTAACGCCCGCGGCAACGCGCGGATATCTTTGCTTGTTACAATGTAAACAAATAGTTACTAAGCAATGCATTTATCTGTTACAATGTAAACAAATTTGTAGGATTTGCAAGCATTAATATTACTCATTTTAGACCTCGAAGCTACTATTTGGCACAACTACTGCCATCATTCCTAATTATTTGTGACCATATCAGAAAATGGCAACCGGGAAGTCTGCTAAAATGAAACAAACTGAATCAATCCACCTCCATCTTACCACTTTAACGTAACAATTGCGAGATGTCAATTTAAATCAGTTAGTTCTCACGCATAAAGCTCATAAGCATAATGTGTTCTAACTAAATCACATATGTTGCCATTGTAAGTAATTAGAATCACAAGTACCTCTGCGATCTAACAAGTTTGCGCTACATTCTATCCAACACCTCATTCACAAGCTCATTTTAAATGTGCTATGTGAAAAACGCACTAGAGTTCAGAAACTAATGTCTTCTCTTTTGTTAAATACTTATATCACATAATCCTAAAATAATCAATAATTGTAATAATAACAACCGCTAATAACTTATAGGAAAAAACCTGATAGCATAGTGATTCGCTACTTTAAATTTCTTAATTAACACTTGTTGAATTTTTCCTTTCACCCGTCCAAATCCCTGAATATGAAACTTGAAACAAATAAGATATGTAAGTGTGTCAAGTGAGAACCAAATTGGTTTATTAAAGCTTGTTCTGTTACCCGTTGCGACATGTAAGTGTGTAAAGCGAGAAATGCTGAAATATGAGATATTCAAAGCTTGGTTACGATTTACCTTTGAGACATGTAGCATAATCCAGAGTGGTTGTGATATAAAGTGAGAACCTGATGCATCCATTACAATTAGCGAGTGTAGAGGATGGGAACAAGGGAAGACAGATTATGTATGAGAAGGAGTGAGGAGTGAAGTGATTTGAATAGGAAGAGAAGATTTTGATAAAATAGGTATAGGAGTCTCGTGAGCTGCCGCCTATATTACATAACATATTTAAACATAAGAATAACTGAATGCATAACTGCTAACACACGATCATAAAATGTTTGCCACTAGTGCTACCCTTACCTAGTTATTCCCTTAATTTTGCTGGTACACGTGTCTCTCTAGTGCTCTTTCTCTTCACTTGGTTCTTTAGCTTGTGCTCTTTGATTATTTGGCTTGCATCATTACCCCCGGCATCTGGAAGAACCTTGTCCTCAAGGTTGAAGGAAGGGAAGTCCTTGCGAAAATCATCAAGGGACTCCCAAGTGGCTTCAGATGGATCTTGTTGCTGCCACCTGATGAGTACTTGGGGAATTTGTCGATTGTGTACGAGAACTTTTCGATAACCTAGCACTTCTGTTGGTGTCAAAATTAGGTGAGACCCAATAGAATACGAAGGCAGGGGCTGTTGTTGTGTTAAAGGATCTCCATTACACTTCTTAAGGATTGAAATATGGAAGAGTTATGGATTTGCGACTCTTTCGAGGCGCAAGTCCAGACGGTTAGCTAGGGGTCCAATACATTCGACGTCGCACGCAGTGAAATGACCGCAAGAATCGCTTTGAGAGTTTCTGAGAGTGACGGAGAGACAGAAGACTGCCGATATGGTTGTAACTTCACGAAAACCCAATCATCAACTTGGAATTCCACATCGGTCCGATGAGCATTTGCTTGATTACACATGCGTAACTGTGCACGGACGGATTGTTAGATTGGAGAGTTGGGGAAAGGTAGTCTCGGTTCGGCTTGTGTAAAAGAGCATCAACAGCATCTATGTTAGAAGTCCCCGCAATGTAATCCAATAATGAAGGAGGAGATCGGCCATAAACAGCCTCAAAGGGTGTCATCTTGATTGTTGAATGCCACGAGGTGTTATAACACCACTCTGCCCATGGCAAGTACTGTAACCAGGTGCGTGGATTATCTGAGGCAAAGCAACGTAAGTAGTCCTCTAAGCATCTATTTAAAACCTCAGTTTGTCCATCAGATTGCGGGTGATAAGCGGTACTCATGGATAATGTGGTACCTTGAAGCTTGAAAAGTTCTTTCCAAAAAGAACTCATGAAAATAGGATCCCGATCGGACACGATTGAAGAAGGGAACCCATGCAGTTTCATAATATCCCGAACGAAGACCTCTGCAACATGTGGGGCAGTGAAGTGTTGGCCAAGCGGACAAAAGTGACATGCTTGGAGAGGGCGAGTCAACAGACCTAGAAATCAGTAGCTTTCCCACCACATTACCCGGTAAATGAGTGATGAAATCAGAGTTCAGTCCCAGATTTTTCCCGGTATTGGTAACGGTTGAAGTAACCCTTGGGGAGCTTTATTAAAAGGTTTGATTTCTTGACAAACCTGACATTGAGAAACAAACGACCGAACCGTCGCTTTCATCTTAGGCCAGTAGAATGTAGATGAAATACGGGCAAGTGTACGTTGCATTCCAGCGTGGCCACCAACAAGGGTGTTGTGATACTCAGCCAACAATAGCTGTTGCAATGCTGAGTCACTCGGAACTAAAATCCGATTCTTATATAGATGAAATGAGACCACTCTTGGGAGGCATGACGGGGGTAAGCCTGGGTCGTTAGCGCAATAGGCTTGAATTAAGGCTAAAGATTCTGTATGGTGAGCCAAAAATTTCCGCAAGGCTGTTAATACGTTACAAACAGATGTAGAGACAGCTTGTAAGGTGTTTAAGGAGCCTTGAGGAACACGAGAGAGAGCATCTGCTGGTCCATTTTCAGAACCCGGGCGATAAGTAATTGTGAATTGGAAAGCCATTTGTACTGCTCTGGTGTTTGGATCGTTTGATTAACAAGAGACCGTAAACTTTGATGATCAGTTTCGATGTGAAATGGACGACCCAATATTGTCTCCAACGTTTGACAGCTTCAGTAATAGCAAACATTTCTCGTACATAAGTTGATGCTTGTTGTAACCGGGGAGACATCTGTTTACTAAAGTAAGCAATTGGATGACCACCCTATGATAATATGGCACCAATCCCGGAACCGGAAGCATCGGTTTGGATGATGAAAGCCTTGAGAAATCGGATAAAAAGTGGTTGTAAGTGAGTGTCATAGCTTAAAAAAAGGCAGGAAGGTGGTGTATTAAAGTGTTTTATAGCTGAAAGTGGTTAAAAAAAAAGTGGTGTTTAAGTATAAAAAAGGCGGCAAAAGTGTCTCTGAAATAAAGGGGGAAGTAGCAGAGAAGTGTTAGGGGCCGAAAAAAGATAGGTTAGAAGGAAGCGTTTATAAGGAGGGCTTTGTATTGTGAGGTAATTGAGGTTAGTCGGTATTGGTAACGGTTGAAGTAACCCTTGGGGAGCTTTATTAAAAGGTTTGATTTCTTGACAAACCTGACATTGAGAAACAAACGACCGAACCGTCGCTTTCATCTTAGGCCAGTAGAATGTAGATGAAATACGGGCAAGTGTACGTTGCATTCCAGCGTGGCCACCAACAAGGGTGTTGTGATACTCAGCCAACAATAGCTGTTGCAATGCTGAGTCACTCGGAACTAAAATCCGATTCTTATAAAAAATGAGACCCTCTCGGAATTCATGACGTGGGTAATCCTCGGGCCGATTAGCAATAGCTTGAATTAAGGCTAAAGATTCTGTATGGTGAGCCAAAAATTTCCGCAAGGCTGTTAATACGTTACAAACAGATGTAGAGACAGCTTGTAAGGTGTTTAAGGAGCCTTGAGGAACACGAGAGAGAGCATCTGCTGGTCCATTTTCAGAACCCGGGCGATAGGTAATTGTGAATTGGAAAGCCATTTGTACTGCTCTGGTGTTTGGATCGTTTGATTAACAAGAGACCGTAAACTTTGATGATCAGTTTCGATGTGAAATGGACGACCCAATATTGTCTCCAACGTTTGACAGCTTCAGTAATAGCAAACATTTCTCGTACATAAGTTGATGCTTGTTGTAACCGGGGAGACATCTGTTTACTAAAGTAAGCAATTGGATGACCACCCTGTGATAATATGGCACCAATCCCGGAACCGGAAGCATCGGTTTGGATGATGAAAGCCTTGGAGAAATCCGGAAGTGTTAATACCGGGGTATGCATGAGTGCGTGTTTTAAATTATTGAACACTGTTGTAGCAGAGTCTGACCATACAAATGCATCTTTACGAAGTAATTGGGTTAAGGGGGCTGTTAACGAGGCGTAATGGGCTACAAAGCGTCGATAATACCCGGCCAACCCGAGAAAGCCACGAAGTTGCTTGATGTTCTTTGGCAAAGGCCAATCTTTAATTGCTTTAACCTTTAAGGGGTCAACTGAAACACCCTTAGAAGATACAATATGACCAAGATAGGACACAGAGGAACTCCCAAACTCACATTTAGATTGCTTAGCGAAAAATAAGTTTGATTGTAAGATAGAAAACACTGTCTCTAGATGCTGTAAATGTAGTTCCCATGAAGTACTGTAAACAAGGATGTCATCAAAAAAGACAAGGACAAACTTACGAAGCACCGAGCGAAAAATGTGATTCATGGTAGCTTGAAAGGTAGAAGGGGCGTTTGAGAGACCAAACGGCATAACCAAGAATTCATAATGCCCGTGGTGTGTGCGAAATGTTGTTTTCGCAATATCTTCTTCCTGATGTCCGGCTCGTAAGTCCAATTTATAAAATATTGTGGCTCCATGAAGCTCATCCAAAAGCTCATCAACTGTAGGAATTGGAAAACGATCTTTAACGGTGACTGCATTTACAGCCCGATAATCAACACAAAAACGCCAAGTCCCATCTTTCTTTTTAACAAGAAGAACCGGTGAAGAAAATGGGCTGTTGCTTGGTCAAATGATCCCTTCAGACAACATCTCAGAAATTAATCTCTCCATCTCTGCTTTCTGAAAGTGGGGGTAACGGTAGGGCTTAACATTAACTGGGGAGGTGTTTGGAAGTAAGGGAATGCGATGATCAAAGGGTCGTGTGGGTGGTAAGCTTTTAGGTACTGAGAAAATGGTGGCATACTTTACCATAAGTTGCTTTAATGCGGCATCAAGTATCGGGGTAGGTGCTGGATGCACGAGTGGGGATGAAATAGTTTCTGGTGACTCGACAACTTGTAAATGAAAAAAAGAAACCACTGCATCTTGGGTCTCGGCCTTTTGGAGTTGAGAAAAAGATATTTGTGAAAAGGTGGGGTGGACCAAGCCTGGGAAATGAACGAGTGTCCCATTGTGATTAATCTCCATATATAAATTTTTATAATCGAAGACTATAGGACCCAACGTTGCCAACCATTCCACTCCCAATACAATATCAGCCCCGTATATTGGTAAGAGAAATAGATCCATGACAAATGGTGTATGACCCAAATTGATTTGCTGTTGGGGAGTAAGCCCCACACATCCAACTGTATCGCCATTACCAACTGTTACCTGAAGATGAGGACTAGGTTGAATGGTTAAGCCCAGATGCTTGGCTAATCGTGTTTGAATAAAATTATGTGTGATTCCTCCCATTACGGATCAATGCCACCACCGAGTGGCCATTGATTGAACCCGCAACTTTCAAGGTACGAGGCACAAATTGTCCTGTAAAGGCATGTAAAGAAATGGCAGGAAGTGTATCAGTGGGGCTTGGATAAATCACAGGTTCATGAGACGAGGGAGCTAGGTTGCGCATAGGGGCTGTTGGTTCAGTGGCCTCATTGGCATATGGGGAAGCTTGTTCTTCCGACAATTGTTCTTCAACCAATAAACAAAGAAATTGTTTAGACTTACATCGATGACCAGGAAAAAACCTCATCATAAATGACACATAGACCTTTTTCCCGTCTTGCTGCCATCTCTGTGGGCGAAAATCGTTTAATAGGGAGAAGGTTGTTGCGAGTGACCAATGGTGGTTGAGTAGATGGATTGTCAAATGGACGAACAGTAGGAGATCGAGGGTTAGAGAAACGAGATGTTGTCAATTTATCTTAATAGTTTGGGCCCATTTTTCCATATAGCTTCATGAAGGGTAGCCGGTTTTAATAAAACCAATTCACGTCGAATATCCTCACGAAGACCGGAAAGGAAGCAATTGAGGAGGTTGGCGGTGGAAAGTCCCTGGACGCGGGTTGATAAAGCTTCAAACTCGGTCAAATACACGAGGTAAACATAGTGGTCGTTTGCTTGAGTTATATGAGAGAACGCCTCCACGAGGACGACCCAAAACGTAGTGCCAGGTCACTAGCAAACTTGTCCCATGTCGAGAGTTGACACTTGGAATGCATCCACGAGTACCATTGTAATGCATCCACGAGTACCATTGTAATGCATCACCGGTCATATAAAAAGAAGCAACGTCCAATTTCTGGGCATCGGGTGTGCGATGGAATGCAAAGAAGCGCTCGATTTGAAAAAGCCACCCCAATGTATTTTGATTATTTGGCTTGCATCAAAATCAACCTGGTAAGTCGCATATAATCTATGACACAGTTACGCATCCGTGAGCCACAACCACTAACAAATCTCCAAACCAATTGAACAAAACACACAAACTCATTCAAACAATATCACAAACGTTTGGTGTGCCTCCTTTAATTGAAGGTAATATTCACGTCATACAAATTACATTAAATAAACACATATGATAAGAATCAAGGCTTAACCTTTACATTAAAAAAACACCTGGTAAGACCTAAAACGCAAACAAAGTAAAATTCAAGATTCATATGAATTCAATCTTGAAAACACAATCAAATACATAACAAATAACAACAACAACAAATACTTACCTTTAACTTAAACTGCATATGCCTCTGCCCAAACAACAATAACAATATGCATACCTCAAATAAAAAAAATACAAGAGATCAAAAGATACAAACCTTTGAATTTGAATGATGCAAGATATGTTGTATAGTCATACATACATAACCTATGAATTTGAATTTGAATAATGCATTGAAAAAATTGACTGCAAAAATTGAGTTTTTTACCTTTAAGTTGATGATGATGAAGTATGAAGAATGAGTGAGGGAAAGGACGGGTATATTAATTTTTTTATTTGAATTAGGAGACGTATAATTCGTTTTTGAACTGAGAATTTGATGTGATACTGGTTTATGCAAAAATCCAGGCATTGATTTAAAGAGAATAGTATGGTGTAAGCTATTGTCCTTAATAAAATTGCATCTCAATATGCCGTGTCAAAAACCCTTGCTATTTCAAATTAAGTTTCAGATGAAGTCAGCCTTTGTATTTTACTGATTCAATACTTTTCTTTGATTGATTAAGTTTTTCAAGATTTAGTTTTTCAAATGAAGTTTGTAAATACATTATATGTAGTATAGAAACTTTATTATTTTCTTTTTAAAAACACAATTTATTCGTTGTCGTTGTTAGCTATAAATATTAATATATAATTAGATTAAGTTAATGTATATGCACATGATTATAAACATCAAACGAAAACATCCTAAGATTAAGTTGTTATGAGTTTTAGTATGGATATTCGGGAAATGTATTTTTTTTTTACAATCAATGATCAATAACGACTCATGTTATTTGTCTGTGTAAGCTTAAATCGTGCGTACACGGGTTTAAAAATCAAATACCTTTGAATTAGGTTTGTATTTGGTTTGCTAATTTAGAATAAAGCTTCCGCTTCGTTTGTCGAATATGTTTTTTGTATCGTTCTTTGAATTACCAACAATGAGATAAACCGACACTCTAATTGAATAACACATAAATATGTCATATTCATTAAACATCCTAAGAATTACTATCCTAATGTCTTATTTATAATAAACGACATCTTAAAGTTTCCCTAATACCATAGCTTTATCACCAAGAAATACAATAAAAAGAAACTAACTTAATTATTAATAATAAAATACTTAGAATAAAAGGAGTTGTAATAATACGCCTACCTCCAAAAACAGTTTATCTTAAGGTGTTGCTTCAAAACATCATATTGAGTCATTCTAGGATCCCATGTTCTTCTTTGAGCAGCAATCAGTGAAATGAAACTATGCCAACAGGCGCAACATCAACATGTGCAACAGAGAACTCATTCTTGTTAATCATCTCATCTGATTCGAGCACTATAAGAGGCTCATCCAAGTCATCGATTAACGCCTGCCTTAAATAATCTTTTATCGCTGCCAAAATTGGGCCCGTAACATCGGCTTTCTATACAATTTACGTAACCATAAGCTCCTCCAAATTACCACCATCTTCACTACTTTTTCTGGCTGTCAACAGTTTGGTTGAATCCTCGACAAACTGAATTTTTGCGATGCTATTATTTTGGTTAAGGTAATCCCCTGATCTCACCTTCATTGATTTCCGTCTTTCAGCAAGTTTTTTTTTGATCTCCCATATCCATCTCTATACTGTGATGCACAATTACCATCCGTAGTTCACATCTCACTGTCTCCTTATGGACCATTTAGTATTCGCCCATACTTGCTCGATGCTCTTCCGTTATAGCCTGTCATATGTGTGCCATTGATATCCGAAAACAAAAGAATATTTATCTTTTTTTATGAAAAGTTACTATTGTTTAATGAGCGTGTTTTTAGGTGGTGAATGGTGATTAAGATGAACACCAATTTATGGATAGGAATAGTGATTAGGATGAGTAGTGTTTCAGTAAACATTATTTTTTTATTTTTTTTCTGAATTCCTAGAATTGAACGGCCCTAATACCAATTGATATGAAGCTATCACATACTAGGCTCGTATAGGTTTATAAATCCAAGTGTAGAACTCACTCAAAAAGCTAGCTTATAAGAAGAGGAGACA